>JBBMKD010000005.1:5300599-5325531 GCA_037834095.1 Argya squamiceps
TCCTGCCCTGGCTGTCCCCTCCTGCCCTGGCTGTGTCCCCTCCTGCCCTGGCTCTGCCCCATCCTGCCCTGGCTGTGTCCCCTCCTGCCCTGGCTGTGCCCCCTCCTGCCCTGGCTGTGCCCTCCCTGCCCTGGCTGTGCCCATCCTGCCCTGGCTCTGTCCCCTCCTGCCCTGGCTGTCCCATCCTGCCCTGGCTGTGTCCCCTCCTGCCCTGGCTGTGTCCCCTCCTGCCCTGGCTGTGCCCTGGGATTTGCCAGGACACTGTGACATCCCCCCCTTGCCCAGGACAGCCAGGATGGCCCAGGTTGAACAGTTCAGGGCACTGAACGAGCTCCTGGCACAAAATCCTCCTGATGGAGGTGTAAGGCACTCGGTCTCAGCTCAGTGTCAGCTAAATGAGTTTGCACTTTTTCATGCACTTTTACAGTACTTCAGTCCTAGGCTTTTCTCTTCTTTAAAAAGCAACAAATACTTAAATTTATGAACTGCGGTTCCTTTCCCTGGTATTTTTGGCATTTCTGTGTGCTGTACACAGTCAAATGGCTTCCTACTGTTATTTCATCTTTTATTTTCTCATTTCCTCTGGGGTTTTAGGGATTTTTTTTTTTCCTTTCCCTTGCATTGTGAGCCCACCTACAGGATCCTAATATTCCTTCACCTTTTGGGCATTTTCTGCCCCTAAGGTGGTGGTGGTGGTTTAAGCTGTACATCAGCAGCAAATGTTGCTCTCTGAATTGTTCATAGACTCTAAAAAATGCCTTTAGTAGAAGCATGGGTTTTGTTACTAGCACTTTTAAGGTCCATTGTGCCAGTCACAGTGAACAAAACCAAAAAACCTCATAGCCCATGTCTGGGGTGAAGGATACCTGGAGATACCTGGACACCCCGCTTGGGGACACTCATTAACAACCAAAAAAGCACATTTTAATTTTGGAAGGCATTTTTTCCCCTACTGGATCTTGCAATGAATGCATTTGGTGAGACATCTGCCTCGCCTGGGGGCAAGGAACAGCAGACCAGGGCCAGAGGAAGGCTCCCTCCCAAAGCCAGGGCCCAGCACACCATGACAAACAAGGATTTGGGTAGAGCCTGAGGCACAGCCCCAAGCTAGGACTCATTTTTAATCTGGGTGTTTGAAAATCATTCCTAGTCACTATGCTGCCACAGGGGGATACATCCCCCCTCTCTCAGCAGCACATATTTTCCAACATTTCATCAACTTCTTTCTGAAATAGAAACTGCCATTTTTTATATGATTTCTCCCAGTATTGTTAATGAATTACCAACAGTGATGTGGTATTTTACTGGTTATGGTGCTCATTACTAAAGATTTCAGCTCTCATTTTCAGTTGCTTGCTTATGTTTATTTAATTAAAAATGTGATTGATTTCAGGGCAATACTTGTTAAATGTTGTTCTCCAATTCACTTTTAGATATTTTTCTAATGAAAACCACATTACATTCATGGTATGCACTACAGCCTTTGCTTATCCCATACAATATACTGCATTTACTTCATGTTCATTGTATTTAATCTTCATGTGGCCCCTACCTGAAGCAGAGGTGGCATTTTGGAAGGTTAAAAACTTGTAATGTGAATAAGTGCCCTTCTCTACAGCAGCAGATTTGTGGAGGTTTTAGTGAGAAATGGGTAACACTGCAGAGATTGCTTTTCCACATACAATTATTATCAATATAGACAGTAACTATTAACATAATGAATCATTTCAGATTGCCTCATCACATCTTTGAACAACCACTTAAAAACAACAGCTCATTCACTATTCAAAATGTGAAAAATGGTAAATTTTGAATGCTCATCTGAGAAGAGACAAGAGACACTGGGGGTAATGCAAGAGGCAATTAAAGGTAATGCAAAAGAGATGGAGGAAAAAAAGGATTACAGATATGTGGAAGGAAGCCAGGAATTGGTATGTGGGTGTTTATGATGTCTAGCTAACAGCCTTCTTTAATAAATATATTGTTAGACAACATTTAAACACAACTTAATAATAGCTGTATGTCAGAAATTATCCTAAAACCAATTGCTTCAGATCTAGCAAGTTAATATTAATTTAATGCAAGAGGGTTCCCAAAGAAGTTGTGGGAAAATAAACAATATTGCTAAAGATATTTTAGTGCTTTGATACTCCTCTTAAGCTTCTCCTCACTGGAGAGTCTTTGAAACCGTCAGAAATCCAACAGGACAGCATAGAAATGCTGCTGTCAGACCGTGCTCCTTCAAGCAGAAAGTAAAAGACACAAAGACACCTTGAAAAAGGTGACAGATGCATTTGATACTTGTGTCTGTCTTCACACTGCTGCTCAAACTACCTCAGCAGTAATCACCAGACTAAGTAAAGCCTTACAAGCGACAGAACTGGAAGGTATGGAAACCAAAAGGAAAGGGAAGACAGTTTATGTCCTCCGGGCAGAGTTAAATCCTGGCAGATTAAATTGGAGTGAAAACATCTTGTCAATTCATTAGTGCCTTTATTATCTTAACTGACGCTCTGCAGCCCCTGAAGGTTCGCAGCTTTTAAACACCAAAACTGAAAAGTGAAGCTCCTCCCTGAAAACCCAGCGGGCAAATTCAGAGGAGAAAATGTGATCTGAGATGAAGCTGCAGAGGCTGCTGAGCCGATGGATTGGGAAAGGAAAGGACAGTCGGGATGCGGAGGGGTGGAGGAGTGGGATGTGCCAGAGGAGTCCTGCTCATCACAGGCAGGGGAGGCTCAAAGCCTCCTCCGGCAGGGAGGAGGGTGGGAAAGTAAATTGGAGCAACTGGAGGGAGCCAGGACAAGCAGAAAGGCAGAATCTGAACGTGAATTGTCCAAAGCCTGGAGGTAACAGAATTAACACTGAGCCATACTGTGCGTGATTGGAAGCACAAGAGCCAGTTGTAGCAGCAACAAAGATACTCCTGCTAAGTGGGCAACTGAGGAACCACCCAGAATGATCCATCCCTGCTTCCCAGGCAGCCTGCAGCAGAGGCCTCTGAGCTAACACTAGGGATTGGGGCTTTTAAAGTTTCTTTAGTCACAAGCCAAATTTTCTTAAGTTTATTCAGAACGTGCACAACATGCACCCAACTCCATAACCCTCCAGAACAGAAAAGGCAGGTTCTGCAGGCAGCTTTTCAGAATATGACACTCTCCCCCTATGTTTGTGTTGAACTAATTCCCAGTTTGGTGCTGGGGAAATTGAGCTGCTGGAAAGACAACCTCTCACACAAGAAATACAACCAAAATCTCGACCATTTATTTTTCAGCAATTACATCATGGTACTTTAAAGGAAAGTAAGAAAGACGAATTTTAATCTTAAGGTCTTGGCCAAGCTTGTATTCTTCCTCACCAGAAATTTCAACAGAAGTGATTCCTCATGGGCTGCTGGATGTGTCAGGAGGGGAGAGCAGCCAGATCCTGGCTGGCAGTGATGCTTCCCTCCCCATGGCTCACAGCAATTTGCCCCACGCTCAGCAGTTCTGGGCCTCTAAAATGAAATGAATCAGCTGCAAAACTGGTTTAATAAACTGGATGAACCAGGCTTAGGGCTGCACAGACACCAGCAGCTCCAGCAGAGTCACCAAGTGATGACAATGCTGGTAACAGGTTGAGAACTGAATGGGATGCAAGAAAAAGACAAGCATCTGAGAGCCAAAGAGAAAATGTGGGTTCTCTGCTGGCACTGGTTCTCCCTGGGCTAAGTCCTTTGGGTGCAGCATGGGTGTTTGGAGCCAGGGAAAGGCAGGAACACAATCACAAGCTGCCCCAAATGGCTGCAATGCTGTGAGGAGCCTGGGGGGAAAGGTGGGAAAAGAGACAGAGAAGCCTCACCAAGGGAAAAGCCAAAGGGGTGAATCCAAAATACAGGGAAATGCAGTATCAGTTCTCTGACCAAGGCTGACAACAGGTTACTGTGTGCATGCTGTCCCAAGGAGCAAAAGAACTGGTTTGCATTAAAAACAAACTGATGAACAACCCTAAGGAAGCCTTAGCTCCTTCTTCCCAAAGCAGACTCCCCAGGACTACATGCAGAACAAAGCCCAAAGTGATGTCCAGGCAGGCAAAGAGCTGCCCTGGCTCTCAGCATCCTGCTGGGATTTCTGTCTGCTCCCAGTTCTTTCTTCAGCCTTCTGCTGGCTTTGTTCATTTGGCCAATACAGATTTTTAGAGCAGAAGGATGGTGGTGCTGCAGCTGTGGCTTAACTGAGTCTTAGATCTGCTCTCAGTGCACACTACTGTAACACAAATAATAATCTATGACAATGATATGCAAGTGTCTTATGGATGATCCATTCCTGGCCACAGATGAGGTGCAAATCTCCATTTTCAGGCTCCTAGATCTCCTCACAGCATCTGGTAACACTGAGTGACACAACTGTCTCACCTTCAACATCCCAGAGGGACAATCTCTAGGAAGCCCCACAACTGACTCCACTTTTTATCATCTGAAAGGGGTTTTGTTTTCTGTTTTGGGGGGGGTTATTATACCTAATGGAGAGCTGGGCACATAAGCAGGATGTGCATAAAGGCTGGGCTGCACAATGATATAAAAGAGTCAGAAGCTCCAAGAAGCTTCAGTACATTCAATATCTGAGCCTGGGCTGGTTCAGTGTCTGGTACAGTTGTTACACAAGCAGACAGCCAAGTGTAAACATTAAGCTGTGAAGTGTCTCACTACTTGCCAGGTCTTCCCACCATGCACGAGTTTGCATTACAGAACATTTAATTACAGTGTTTTGACTAGGACCAGCTTTTTCCTTTCAGCCAAGCAGAAAAGTAACAGAGTAATTAAAAAAGTCATGAAAACTCAGTAAAAATTCCTTAAACCAAGGACCCACACTCAGCTGTGATTTTGAAGAGCACGTCAAGGAAGACTCCTGCTAACTGTCACTTAGCAGGCTGTTAAAAAGTTTCAAAAATGAAAGAAAAGCTGATCCAAGTTATGAGGTTTATTCTTTTGTCTGAATTTTTAATTATCTTTTTTATACGGAGCACAAGCAGAAAGCACAAAACACAGTCAAAGCAGTAACTTGGTGAATTTCATCCTGTGGCTTAGAAAGTTATTTTCTGCAAAAAGCCATGTTGGTCCCAGTGGAAGAACTTGCACAGCCAGGACATGTAGGTGGCAGAATTCAGGCCCAAAGCTCTGGAATATTGATTACACTTACGGGTAGCTGCTTTGCAGGGAAATCTTCCTAGGAAGTGTGGCTGATATTTCAGTACGCCAGACTCTGCATTGAAAAGCACTGCAGAAAGCTTCCTTTCATGGCATCAGGAGGTGCTGAAAAGATGATGGCAATTTAAACCATCAACACAAAATGTATCCAACCTTATGCAGATAGTCATGTGAATTTACTTCTGCTGTCAAAAGCTTGTTTTTAAAATAAGCCTTGGCATAGGATAGCATGTAAAATAACATTTTAGACTCTAACTTATAGGCAGTAATCGAAGTGCTATTCCTCATTTGCAGTCAAAGTCATAGTACTTCAAAACATTCATTTATTCTAGTGTTTCTTTCTTTTATGGGAATTTATAAAATATTATATAGGAGAAACACAACAATCAGGCTTAGCCCAGAATACAAAGGGCTTTTAGGCCCTCTAATGAGTTGTGTAAGAACAGGGTACTGCAAAAAGGCCTCTGCATGTCATACATCTCTCCCTCATTGTAAAATATTGTTCTTAACTTTTACTGCAGCCAAAACAACTTCATCTTTTTAATTAAAAAGAAAGGTATCCAATTTCACTGTGCTTGTGCAGGAGGAATATGTTCTGAGTTCTTGAAACCACACTGTAACACTGGTGAATTGACAGGAGTGCAAGAGTACAGAAAGGACAGCATGAGCAAAGCCCCTCTGGGGGTCACTGGTGCCAACTGAGGCTTTCTCACACGTCACAAAGTCTCAGAATAAAATACTGTGTAAAAAACACAAATCTCACCTTTTCTGGGGGAGTAAGAACCATTGCATTCCCTTCCTCCCAGAGTTCCTGGTGGAGTGGGCTGTGTCCCCTGCCAGTGCTGAGCATCACTGGGGATGTGGAGCTGACTTTGGCCTTTGGGCATTATTGGAGCACAAAAGCAGCACAAAAAGGTGCTTGACTCTCACAACACAGCAAAACTGCCCAGCTTTAGGTAACAGAGCCACCTCAGTGTCAAACACTTGGTGCTGAAGATGTCTCAGCTATCTGGGACACAGAAGTGGCAGAAAATAGACAGGATGTGTTTAGGACTGTAAGACTCCAGTTCTAGTAATCACCAAATAAAGAGTAAGTTCAGGGTTTGGGTTTGCATGTGTTCTTAGGAAATGTGAATTTCTGCCCGTTCTGTTGTGATTTGCTCTCTCTTGACTTTCTTAAGGTTAATTGATCAGTTTTAAGATGAAGCAGGAGATACCCCCACACTATTCCAAGAAAATGCTATTTCAGTGACTGCAGTGAACAGCCTTTTCTAGCAGGGCTGGCTTCAAACACTGCACACTGGAACAGGCAAAATCCCACCATTAGGAGGTTTAGTCCAGCCATGATTGTCAAAAGCTGTCAATCACAATGGCTTTTCTCCACCATTCAGAGAATTAACAATGAATATACTTTTTGACATGTTAAATGAGATCCTGAGACACTTTACAAGACTTGGCTCCAAAGTGCTACCTCAAGAAATACAGAATGCCAGCAATGTTGACACTGTATGACAAATTATATGTTCCTTAATATATTGTGTCACTCCATTCAGTTTTATAATTGGCACTGACTGTAGCTGAAATCTGATCCAAAGTATACAGAATTAACTGGCATTTGTTTTGTCCCTCAGCATTTTCTAGGCTACAGATCTTGGTAAATATTTACTTAACAGGGTGGCATACTAATTTTTCCCATAAAATATACATGTCCATATTAATGATATAATTATTCTTGTTCTGTCAGATGATGGGCTAGCTGTGTACAGCCAGCACAGACTGCAAGTGATGCCTAGAGAGTACAAGCAAAGACAAACCTATAGAATAAAGATTTTTGTACCCTTTGACTTCTGCCCACTTCATCAAAAACACTGAAATCACAGAGGTTAACAGGCAGCCCATACCTGCCCAGCAGAAAGATTTTCAAGGAACCAGTGTTCCAAGGAGAAGCACTATCAGCATTAATTCCAGAGTCACACCAATTAAAGTCCTGTTCAGTGCCCTGTTCTCATGCTCTGGATATCGGTGTGTAATAGCTCTTGTGTAATAGTTCTCTCCTTCTTATTTTATCCAATCCCTACTGAAATAATTTCATCCTTTGCCACCCAACAGCATGGACCCTGGGGTCTCCCGAATTTTGCACCTGAGTTTGCTCTGCATCTGCACCTTGGTGATTCAGGGTTCTGTAACCCTTTGTTACATCCATTCGCACACCTCTGAGGGCTCAGGTCCCAGCCAGCTCGATCCCTGCCAGCATGGAAACACCCTCGTTACCCTGCCTGCCTCCCCTGTCCCCAGCTCCCCGTGCTTTGGGAAGAGCTGCAGGGATGGGTGACAAAGTGCAGAAAACTCCCACGGCTGTTGGGGGATCTGAAGTCAGGACACCACCTCACCCCAGCCCCATTCCCTTCCCCCAAACAAACCCACATCTGGACACAAATGACTCACTAATCCCATTAGAAAACAGCATTTCAGGCCTGTGCTGTAGTCCAAGCTCCATCTGCATTCACAGCAATGTAATTCAGGACTGACCCAGATTTAGAATAGATAAAACAGTGATGTAATGCTAATATGAGCTAAGAATTATATCCTCATATGTATATATACACAAATAAACACATAAAATATATAGATTGCTTGGAGAACATTGCAAACTCCTCCCGTAGCCTCTCGGTAGCAAAATCGAGGCATGTAGTTTGCACTTTTCTGGAACATTAAAACACCATTTCCTTCTTAACAGAAGAAATTCAGACTATGGTTGGCTTTATTCCCCCTAGAGCTGCTCAGAGTCATTGTGGAAACCTTCAGAAGTCTTGGAAGCACAGAGCTCTCCCTGGCACACCAGCCAGCACCAGTGCTCACAGGTTTGTGTTTGGACATTACTTTTAGAACCATTTCCAAGGATTTTTTAACTGGGCCTGAGGATGTGCCAGACAAGTGAAACTTATTATAGACTCAAGCTCCTAGCATGAGAATTATCTGAAAGGGAGAAAATCTGCACTGCTTTTAATTTACAAAGAACAGAAACAGCCCCAATTTTGATTGCAGATATTTTCAGGAATTAAAATTATTTTATATATCTATAACTATATATTTAACTATATATAGATAACCTCTAAATGACGTTGGTCTTGTCAAAGCAAATGTTTCTTAAACATAATTTTTGAAGCCAATATGTGCTTATTTCCTCAACTCTTTCCCATGCAGTTATTTATCAGTTCACACTCTTTGCTGGTGCCAAATGCAGTAACATTTTGTGCAGCAGCACACAGTGATCACCAGAAAGGCAGGGATTATCCAGGCTGGATTATGTGACACCCAGCATGTGCATCAAGCCTCTTCCAGGACATCTACCCTGACATAAAAGAGCCAGTGGAAGATTCCTGAGCTGTGCTGAATGCTCACCTCACTCCTACAGCCACACTATGCCATCACTATCTTTATTTATTTTTTATCATAATCACTCGGGCCTCTGGGTAATTGGAACAATTAGGGTGATTAATTGCATGTTTGTAATAAAAACAGAAGACCAGGGAGGGTTACATTACAAGCTAAATATTTTCAGAAACCTCTATCAGCTGGTAGACATAACAAATGCGAGCAGTTCAATGCAACACGAAGCCGAGCACATTGTGCAAACTGGTTTGCTCTGGAACTCGAAGCTCCTCAAAAGAAGCCAAAGTGTTTAAAAAAATAAACGGAGTCAGAGTGCACAGGGGGAAAAGAAATATTGACATGTGAGGCTGCTGTACTTCTAACATAAAGAAACATTGTTTTCCCTTCGGTCCTTTTATTGTCTAAATAGAAAGCGCAAAGCAGGGGGAAGGCTCACAACAAGGCAGAGTGCACAAGGGAAGGTCAGGAGCTGGGAAGCCACGAGTTACACTGAAAGGAAAACTAGTAAAGCACTCGGTGGGGCACCTACAGAACCAGCACATACCTCACTGACAGCAAGGGGGCAAACTAACCTGCCTGCCACCACACAGCCACCAAGGGGTTTGGAGAGGGAGGTCAAAGCCAAGAACAGAACACACTCCCACTGAAAGTTCCATTTGTTGAATCTTCTCTTAGAAATCTGGGCTCTTGTCTTCTCCTCAGTGATGCTACTGAAGGGCAGCTTCGACCCACGCCTCCTTCTGGATTTCCTTACAACCACCTGGTCTCCACAGACCCACTTTAACGAAATGGGGCGTGAATGCTGATTTACACACACTTCCCAAAGGAGAAACAAGAGCCAAGAACGGGCACTGCCCACCCCTGCCATGAAGGCTGTGCCAGTGTAAGGCAAAATGCCAAACTGCCTGTTAGGGAGGGGATCTCCCACAGACATGGCTCAGCTTTGTCATCGTGGCCATCACCTTCCTGCCTGTCTCCTGAGGAATGTGACCAGTGCCGGTGTTGTGCAGCTCAGGTGTGCCCTGCAGGAAGGTGCAGGGCTCACAAGCTGCACACTGAGGCAGACAGAACCCTGACAGCTCAGGAGCCACAGCTCTGAGAGCCACACATCACCCACAGAGACATGTCTCTGTCCCATGTTCCAAACCAGTCTTGGACATCAGGGACTCCACAGGATCTGGACCACGGTGCTCCTCAGTTAAGAGTCTTATCTTTGGCTCAGACTTCCAGGCTGCTCTGTGAGGTGCACTATCAAATTTCTACATAAATAAAATTCAGCTTCTTATATTGCCCACACTCCCACGTACCTGCCGGGTTACATGGGGAAAGTGAATAGTGAAAGGTTTTATGTTCCACTTGTATGATTGGAGACTTTGTGCTTTAACACAAGCACAGGGTCACAGGGCAGGAACAAGGTGTTTTCTTTCCAGTCAGCATGGACCTGACATTTATTACATCAGGGTTTTCTTCTATTTGTTTTAAGCCAATTACATTTTAACTCAGTTCAACAATGCTGGAAAACCTGACAAAATATTCCAGAGTGTTTAATCAGCATAAATGGACAAACATTGAAAAGTTAAAATAGGAGCATACTGCAGTTTGTTCTTTACACCAGTAGGTCTCTCTTGTTCCAGTCCCTGTCAAGCATTTGTGCCTCTGCCTTTGGGAAATCTGTCTTAAACATCTCTCTTTAATTAGGAAAAGTCTTTTCAGAGAAAAGCCAATGTTTCTTGTGATTAATTATTGAAGGAATTGGCTTTTATTTTCAATTTAACTGTGGAATTTTTGTCAGGCTAATTAAACTGCCAAGTCCTCACCTATTTAAGAGAATAAGCAACATGAATCTGTAGGAGGAGTGGAGGGCAGTGGAGGAGCTACACATCATCAGTATTTCTGTACATTCCCTTCAGAAGGGGCCTGTATTTCCCATATGTGTTTTCAGGTATCATCACATTCAAGTGAAACAAACAAACAAACAAAAAATGGGCAAAATTAAAGGGACTGGCTTCTCTGCAGTCAAATGTGCATCTACTGTCAATCCCAAACAGGTTCAGCTCCAAACCTCTGAAGGCATTTTCTTGAATTCTCCCTGGGAGTCTCACTTACTACACAGGGGTAAGGAGAGGGGCAGACTAAGCAGGTAAATATATCTATGTACACACATACATAGAAACTACATATTAAAGCTTTGAATTTACTTCCCTTAGCCCCAGGTTGTTACTTTTCAACACAAATAAATCTGTTGTAGGTGGGAAGAAACATCCTTCTCCAGCTCAAACCAAATTTTGCATTCAAATATCCAGTTTGTTATGGGGATATTTTGGTTTGCTGACTGCAGAAAAGGCAGAGTACCAAGAGAAATGCTTAGTCCTTTAATGTTTCAGCATTTAATCACCAGTTCCAGAGAAAAGTGTTCTGAAGGCCACGGAGCTCTGGCTTCATGTAAAACCAAGGCCCAGAAAAATTAATATAATCAACAAGAACCAGTTCAGTCAGAACTTCTGCAAACATTAGAATCATTCATGAATATTTGACTAAAATGGTTATTTCTAAAAATGCAAAGCCATTTCAATTCACTTCTCACTTATTATTCAGTGCACTACTCCCAGCACATTTATATCTTGTAAAATGCTCCTCAGCAAGGAAAAGAAAGCTAAAAATTCTGCTTTTCTGACAAGACAGTTTTGTAAGCTGTAAAATATACAGTAGCTCTGTTTAATGGGCAGCATTCTAAAATAGTGAATAAAATTGGCTACTTGATGTTGCTCACACACATGAAAAATTAACCACCTCTTGGAAAAGATCTTATTTTCCCAGTCAGGATACTAAAACCAGCCTCTCAAACTTGAGCTTAATTATGGAAATATACACAGTACCTATTCACACAGGTACTATTCCCTGAGGATTCATCACTTCGTGGAGAATTAAGAATTAACTTTTGATGGTCCAGAAATCATCCTTGGAGAAGATACCAGTCTGCCCTCTTCATTTCAGTTACAGCTCAGGTTGAACATTTTTATCACCAGTCCCTCAAAAACCTACAGACTATCCACTCTAAACACAGTTTGATTATTTTACTTGCTCAGCAACCTGGTCTGGTGGAAGATGTCTCTGGCCACGGCAGGAGGGTTGGACTAGAGGACCCTCTGAAGGTCCCTTCCATCCCACACCAGTCTGTGACTCTGTGACAAGAGGCAGCTCACACACAGTCAGACACTTCTGACTGCATCAGTTCCCTGTGTGTTCTCCAGAGAGTGACTCGTTCCTGCTCCTGCTGAGAAACTGCCCTCCCCATCCTCCTGCACGTCTGTTTTATGCTTTTAGCAAGGATTCTATTGAAAATGGTGAATTCTGCTTTGGATCCTTCATTGCAGAGTAACACTGCTGGGATATTCCAGCTAAAGACCACCTCCTTTGCCAGACATATTTACAGTTTTGCTTTCAGGATCACACATGGCTTTTCCCCTAGGGAACAAACATCTTGTAAGGTTCTGAGCTTGCATTCTGATCATAGTTCAATGTACAGTTTTCCTTGTGTTTTATGAGAGCTAGCCTGTGTTTTTCTTGCCTCTCTCCAAAAGAAATATCTTGCACATCTCTCCAAAAGGAACTAAACTCACTGGATGGAACACTGGCCCTCCAACTGCAGTAATTTGCTTTGCAAGTTTCTGGTTTCTTCACCAAATTTATTTCTCTCAGCTGTGGCTCTGGTTTAGTCAGGTGTAAAAGATTTGTATTCAAGGGAAGAAAGTCTTGTGTCTGGTGTGGATGAAGTCAGTCTTGCAGGACTGCTGTGCTGGAATGTATCAGAAGACATAATGTAGGAAATCACACTTGAAATACATTGAGTTGAGAAGTGAATTGTGGCCAATACTAAATACATTTGTGTGGCTGCTACAAGGTCCCCATTGGGTCTTTGTAGGCTCTGAGCCCTATTTTCTCTGGTTTTCCCTGCTGGAGATGCCACTACACTGTGATACATTCTAGCTCTGTTTCTGCAAAGATTCTTCATTTCCTCATTCTCTACTCAACTCTGAAAACATAATGCCTTTTTCTTGGAAGGGAGGTTTATACTCTAGGAGTAAAATAAAAAAATAAATTAAAGCTACCTTTAATTGTAACCTGCTGCTCTAGAACACCAGCACAAGGGACACCACGCACACCAAGTCTGTACACAGGCTGTGCTTCCACAGGTCACTGTAATTTAAACAGCTCTCAGACATCATTTTTCTGCAAACATTTCAAGTCCAAAAAAGGTCAAGACCATTGGACTGACAAAACCAGGACAAGAAGAGAATTAACTGCCTGACTTTACTCAGTAGGACTGAGGTCAGGTATTGAACAAAGCCTTCCTGACTCAGCTTCAACTACTACAGCACCCTGCCTCATGAATCACCCACTAAGAGCCAGCTTATTTAACATCTACTTAGAATCTGTATGATTTAAACACTGTAATAATCACTAATCAATTTGACAAGCTTGAGCTTAGAGGGGGAAAGCCTGAAACTTGGTATAAAAATATCTTTTCCTACAGTTTTCCTACAGTTCCTTTTATAAAAATATTCTTTTCCTACAGTTACACAAAGAAGTTAATTTCTTTACATTGCTATATAAATATGTGTAACTCACATGCAGAGAGGTCCTAGAAAACAGACTTGAACTGAAGGTAACACAATCATACTGAAACAAATGGAGTCTTGAAGGCACAGCACTCTCCTCCTTGTAGTGCCCTTTCTTATAGCACTGGGTCTTTTCAGCAGGCAGACTGAAAATTGCTTACCCCAGGAGGCAAGTGCCTTCTTGAGCTCCAGTCCTTTTTGTGGCTCCAAGGGCAGTTTGGATTATCTATTGCATGAAACACACATTTCACCTCTGTTTCTTCAACATAGCCCACCTGCACATTTTCTGGAGAAACTTGCTTACTTGGTTTAGCCTTACAGTAATGGAAAATTACTGTTGGCAATCTGTTCCCCATGTTAACTCTCTCCCTCTAAAATTTCATTTTTGAACTTGGAAACTGGTGTCAACAACCCAAATTTGTTTAGCCAGTATAAAACACTGTAAAGACATAAATTGGTCTGAAAGAGTCAGATTTTATTTGACCTTGAATCTTAGACTGAAGTTCAACATGAATCAGCACAAGTCTCATTAGGGCTAAACGTCCATTATAGCTAAGTTTAGGTCCAAAGAATCCAAAGACATGAATAACCATGTTGAATTACCATAAAAATTAAAGTATTCTAGGTTAAGTCTTAAATGTTTTGTTTTCCTGCTTTTATGCTACAGGTTTGGTGGGTTTTATATTTAGACTTCTCAAATCAAAATAACAGTCTGAAAGGAAGAACTTTTAAAATGGGTGTCAGATGTAAAGCTGTATGAAGTATGGGTAATGTCTTTTGGGCTTGATTTATACTGTGCAAGTCAATAGAGTAAATGCTGTCCAAACCTTGGTTTTAGCTGTAGTTATCACTCACTGCTATCCTGCCACCATCACTAGCTTGGCCTTCCTCGGAGCACTGTCAGAGGGCTGTTAGTGCTGGTTAACAAACACCAAGGGACCACGGGACAACCTTCTCCATGGAAATATTCCTCTCAGCACCACCAGGGCTGTAGAATCAGAATATTCCGAGTCGGAAGGGGCCCACAAGGACCATGGAGCACAGTCCTGAAGGGACAGACCAATGCAGCCTTGGAGCTGGCAGCAGCCCGCTCTAAGCAGGAGCTCACAGCCGGGCAGGTTGCGAAGCCATCGCTGGGCTCTGCCCAAACCTCTGCCCACACTGAGGAATTTCGCACCATGCCTGGCTATCGCGGCAGCAAAACTCCCCGGGACTCACGAGTGAACCCCCGAGGCTGTACCTGTTTGCCCAGCGGCGTGAAGGAACAGCCGCCCATCGCTGCAGAGCCGAGGCGGGCCCGCCAGCCGCAGCGGCCGCTCCCTCCTGAGGCGGCAGCGCCATGGCCGCGGCCTCGCCAGCGCTCCGGCCTCGCCAGCGCTCCCCCCTCAGCCGGGCCGGGCCCGCTCCCTCTTCCTAAATCGCTCCCTAAACTGCAAGGAAATGAATCGGGATTCTGATTTTCCATCTCCCTCCATAGCGTTCACTTGGAGTCCGCCAGGTGCTGTGCATTGTAAAGTGAGAATTGTTATTCCTCTAAAAATTTTTTTTATTTTTTTTAGGTTTGGCTGTTTGATTCATTTGTTGCACCGGCCATGAACAAATACCGTGAGGTGTTCTGAGGGAAAACAAAGCGCAGCTGCCGGCTGGGACAGCCAGGAAGGTGAGCCAGGCGGGTGTGGGCTCTGCACATCCCTGTAAACCTCGGGGCACTGAGGTCTCCAGCCTGGGAGTGCCTGTGGACACAAGAAGGATTTGTAATCCCAGGACTGAGGAACGTCGGGAAGCAAAGAGACATTTCCCAACATGAGGTGCTCCACCAGGGAGGAGATGTGAAAAATCGGCCGCCTGCAGGTACACGAGGCTTTTGAATTTCTGGAATTTAAGTGTATATTTACTGTTGGAAGAGCATGAGAAACAGTCGATTTGCACCTTGATCAAAAGAATACATTTCTTAATGGAAAACAGAACCTTTTGTAAAAAAAAAATTTGGGAAGGTTCTCCCAGGGAACTATGTATATGACTGTTATTTAAACCACATTCTCTGGAAAACCGAAAATTTTTCTAAAAAGAAATGGTCTGTATTTGCTGGAGCTTATGTGGCTTGACCACTTTTGAGTCCCTTGTGCCACTAAGGCTATAAACCCCTGACAGTAATTATTAAATGAAACCAGAAATGCATCCACTGAAGGCAGTTGTGTAAAATAATAACAATAAAAAACAACTGTGTGAAATCACAGCTAGATCCATAGGGGACCACCCTATGGAATCAGCAGCAAGGTCACCACTAATGTTGCCTGGCTGAGGACAATATCCAAAGAACCAGCAAGAAGAAACAAGAAAAATTTTACCCATTGTAATTAAAAGTAATAAATCTGCTATTTGTGGGGGCTCTTTCAGAATGGTTGAAGCCGAGCTTACTTGTGTGTGCTAAGATGTACCTGTAAGGATATATGGAAGAGTCAAATGCACAAGGTGGGTGTGTGGACACATCTCTGCTGGGGTGTCTGTGGTGGATCTGGAGCTCTCTCTGGGCTGCAGTAAAACAGGCAGTCAGTCCCTCTCTGATTTCAGGAACACTTTCCGCAAGATCTCTCTTTACATTTGGATTTCTCCCTTACATTCTGGCAAGCTAAGCAAAGACATAACTCTGTGACTAATGCTAATGTTGCAGTACTAAAATATTGGGAAAAAAATGGGAAAAGCAGACCCACTTGCCTGTAAGAATGATTTAATTAAAGTTTTCACTGTTCTAAAGTAGTTATGTTTCACATCGTAAAGAATTTTTCTGTCATGCAAACTATTTTTTTAAGGGGAAGGAGATTTTTCTTCGCTGCAAGCTGACTTTATTGGTAAGCAATTAAATACTTCTTTGGATTGCAGTTCAAAATTAATTACTCATTAATGTGGAAAAACCAGCTATAGTCTTGCTGTGGATTCAGAGAGCTCCAACCGGGTGCATCTAATTCCAAGAAGAAAAAAAAAACCCTAGAAGGAGTATTATAATTACTGTCATATGCAAACCTGCTCCAGTCCAGATGTAGAAGCCAACAGCCCGGGAGTGTTAACACTGAGCAGTCTGCTGCAGGGAAATGACAGATGAATCCTACATATGTTTGCAGAATGGACATATTATACTATCCTTCTAGAATCTCTTGGGTTTGTTTTCATTTTTCCAGAGCTCCTACCAAAAAAAAAAAAAGAAAAAAAAAGGTAGATCTACAATAATCTGAGAGGTTTAAGTGTCACAGACACCTCTGAATAAAATCTGGATGCTAAACTTGCATACCTAACCAATGCTGTCCACTCTGTACCCTCACAAGGAATTCCACTGACATGAATGAAATCAGTGGTGGTAGTCAATGTTAAAGAGCTGGCTCCTAATTCCAGGTTTTCTCCTTCAGGGAATAAACTGTGGCTCTGTGAGGACCCAGGGCTTGCAGCAAGGACAGAGAATTGACAGATGTGTCAGGTGTTAGGATTCACACCTTCACAAGTTCAGCTCCAGGGAGTGAATCCTCAGAGATCTGGAAAGAGTGATGATGACAGCTGCATATATGCAGATTTCCTACTGCAGCCAGTAGTAGCTTCCATGCATAAAGATTTCAGAAGCAAAAGGAATCCTTTCCTTTTCCTTCACAAATTCTGTTAATTCAACCAAAGTCTGTGTGGCTTCAGCCTTAATAAAAAACAATAAAATTCTGGGATGATTTAGGCTGGAACAACCTCCGAGTGACTTGTCTAATCCAAATCATTCCATTTCAATCCAAACTGATTTCATTATCCCTAAGTCATTTATTTAAATAAATGGAGTCAGAAGAGATCACAGAGTTTAATTATTGGAAACACTGGTTGGCACTAAGTTTGGAATTAAAATGACTCACTTTGAAGTCCTTAAGTGCACAGTATGACAACACCACTTGTCAAGGAAAGTTTTTTTCCTTGGTTAAAAAGGACAAGCTGACCACAAAGTGGAAGAATGAAACCTTGAATTATCCACATAGGATAGTTCATCCTGTCACCTTGAGAATTACCCACTTTCAATTCTCTTACCAAGTCATTTGCATCTCCAGGCAGGTGCAAGAACTTGGGGACAAGTTTCCTGAAATGTCCAAGTCTGAAATGACAGCACACAGAGTTTGACTGATGACAGGATTAAGCGTATTAAGCAGGACTGGCCTCACTGTTTCCCTACAGCTGTAGGACATGCAGTCTTAAGCTGTGCCAAGGGGAATTCAGACTGGAAGAGTGATAAAGTACTGGAATGCTCTTGCCTGGGGACGTGGTGGAGTCACCACCCCTGGGTGTGTTTAAAACTAGGCTGGATGTGGCACTCGGTGCTGTGGTTTAGTTGAGGTGTCAAGTGGGGGTTGGACTCTAAAGTTAAAGGTCTCTTCCAGCCCAGTGGTTCTGTGATTCTGTGAGAACCAGGTGACCCTTTGCCCCAGTCACCTTCTTGTCCTTCAGATGTATAAAGCAGCAAGGTTTGGTAATGGTTTTACAGCTGCTCTGCCACAGCTGACATGTTCTAAAACTGAACACTCGACTTTTAGACTCCCCCAGTAATCAACTTCTCCATCTTTTCAGTTTACTTGCCTTTCTCTGGCTCTTCCTTGAACTCACTGCTTCCCTCTGGAGATGCCCATTTATCTGCAGCAAGGGAGATGCTCATGGAGTGCCAGACCATCCTTCAGACAGCCAAAGCAAGGGCTTTGGTTCACTTGGTGATAGTTCAGAAAGATGGAGACAAAGGAAGATAAGGAGTCTGAGATGGCAATCTGGGAGCAGTTACTGGTCCAGTGAAACAGAGCAGTCAGTGCTGTGTGTGCAGTGCATCTGCAGTGACTGTGCATTACAGCCAGTGAAATGGGCTGGAACCCACCTTGCTTGGAGATTTAAGGAGTAATACAACACTGAATATGACTTCAGAAAAATATCTGGGAAGGAGCTGGTTCAGGTATTCATCCTGAACATTACTATTTTCTTAAATCATTATGTTATAAAAACCAAACCCTCCTTCCACAGAGGAGCCTGCTTTGTGGGCACTGCTGGTATTTCTATTTGTAGATTATTTTATTTAGAAAAGAAAGAGGTATCCAAAGCTTTCCAAGCAGACAGAAGTTCTGGAACACTCCTGGGAGCAAAGATGCTATTGTAAATCTAAAATATAACAAGTTGTACATCAGATATTTTGCTACAGATTAATGAGTTTTTCTGGTTTTTTCTCAACAGTTCTAAATTTGCCACTTTCACTTTTGCCCCAAACCGCTGTGTTGCAAAGCATTCCTGCAGATCATCTACTACATTAAGCAAAAGATAAAATATTCAGCTTAGCAGAACTTCTTTACTTCTTGCATTGAGCAAGGAATTATTAATACAAGTATCAGAAAAGAAGTCTGTTTATTTTACTGGGCCCACCTCTGCAGAAGCAGACAGACATAGGAAAAAATACTGAGGCCTAAATCTCTCTCCAGACAAGTCTGTTACACAGAGCTGTTCAGGGCAACATGTGACATTTGGCTAGAAAAATTACATGCAGACACACGTCAAACCATAACAACAGTTTAATGTATCTTTTTTAATTATACAAAAGTCTCACCCCAATTATTCAAACATTAACAGCTGATCCACTTGATACAAAATTCATCCAGGCAAAACAGTAGAGAAATACAGCATTCATTTTTAATTAAAGATTATAACTGACAATCATAGTATGGATGGGTTTGACTAATTATAACTATTATTGTAACTGGTGTTTTGTCCTGGGCTGATCTCTCCACACCTTGGCTATGCCACAGTGCACTTCCAGTACACACGTGTAAAGCTGTCTGCAGGAGCCCTTTGGAAACAAACAGTACTGCTCAGCTTCAGCTGTCACGAGTTAAACAACACTGAAATCAGCTATAAATCATCAAGGACCTTCAACACGTCAGATGTGAAGCCTGTGTGACAAGAGGTGACTCCAAATACCTTTGTCCCCACTCTACACGGACGGTGCCTTAAAGGACCCAGAAACAATGCGGAGGCACCAGGCCTTTCCACATATTCCTGCCATGCCCTTCCAGACCAGCACCCACCTTCCCTTCCCTTCCCCTGCTCAGTCACCTCCTTAGGCAGCCAAGGGCATCAGCACCCCAGGCTGCCCTCACATCCCCCCCCTGCAGTCTCCAGGCTCCACATCACTTAACTCTTCTGTAACATTCAGAACCAGATTTCCTTTACAGCAAACTGATACAAACAACATCTCTCTGACTACTGTCATGAACATGAAAATGCTGCAGAATGCACATGGCCCAGAGACCATGGTCTGGGAGCCACGTAACCTCAGCAGAGCAACAAATTTGGAGTCATAATCATTTTTGGCTTCCACTGGAAAACCTTTTATGAACATGGGCTTCGTAGTGCTTGGGAGGCAGAGCTGTGAGCCTGGTAGCTCAAACATTGATCATAAAGTGAGGCAGGGGACTAATCCCCTTCTAGCTGTTGTGACTGCTCGGTGATTAAGTATCACTCTACCCTCATTAACTAACACTCAGAAATGAGAACAGTGCTGCCTGCTCTCAGCTCTTCTCCAGCCCATTCATGGTGTACAATGCACAGATTGGTCTCTTCTTGTTTATTCTACGGAAGAAGGAGGTTGGCCACGTTCATGAACCACCCCTGAATCCTCACTGTCAGCTTCAGTAGCTAAAATTAAGAATAGGAAAATGTCAGAGTTAAACACAAAGAAACAAAAACCCCAAACCCTCTGTTTCAGTTCTTGTTACACCTGGAATCAATCCCATTTCCACATTTGAAGCTGCAGTGGAATAGAACGATGAGGCAGAGACTTCTGCCCACTTACCCACAGTGAACCTATTTTAACACTCCTGTGAATTCTCAAAGGCCTTGACAGACTGATTCATAATCCCTTTTTCAAGGAAAAGAATCTGTTGGTTTCACTTTTCCCTTTACATCTGCATCTTCTGCTGCCAGGCCATTTTGTATGACCTCATGCAGAATTATCCCCCCTCACTGGGTTACCACTGCAAATTCCTACATATCCTGGAGCACAAATGCTATGCAGCAGAATTAATTTCTACTTTCTCCACAGCACTAAGGGAACTGGATTGTTCTCTGAGCAACACAATCCATGAGGCATTGTTTCCTATGGCGCTGTGCCTGGGCTGGTGTGTGTTAAGGGCTGAGGTCAGTAGATGGCATTTTGCTCCCTGGGGGAGGCTGCTCTGCTGGTGTTTCTTCTCTATCCAGTTGCCTGTTTTCATCAGTTTTTGGCCAGTACAATTTCACTCTACCAGTGCAGGACTGGCTTTCCTCTGTTGCCCTCACTCACTACGGTAACTTCACTCTGTGTCCCCCATGTCTGTGTGCTACTCCCAGTTCCCTCCTGTTCCCTCAGTGTCCAACAGAAAAGCTACAGCTCCCTACACGCTCTCTGCCACTGCAGCATCCCCCAGATTTGTGTCCCTTCCAAATCACAAAGCCCGTTAATCCTCACATACACTGCCAGATTTGCAGGCCAGCCCTTGTTTTCCTCTCTTCCCCTCAAAGTCAGCCCGTATTACTTCACCTCCAGCACAGCAGTGTCTCCTACACACTGCCTTTATCAGCATCCTAAAAGAACTGTACATTTCTACAGTGTAACCCCTACACTGCCATATTCTCCACATTCCCCTTGTCCACCACATCTCCTGCTTCCTGTTCTTTGCCTCTCCAGCCAGACAAGGAGCAGGGATGCCCTGAGTGCTGGGGGGATGTGTCCCCACTGCTGGGCTGACTGGCTGGCCAAGGGACACACAGCCCAGTCAGGGACTGAGAGCACAGTGACAGCCAGCCCAACACCACGACAAGCAAATGCTTCAGTGGGAGGCATCTGCTTCCCTTGCACCTCAATACTGTGTAGGCATGTGATCACAACAGGTATGTTTGGCTGAAAATAGCTAATGGGTTGAAGAGTTATCAGACGACTGACATTAACAGAAAATGAGGCTGCACGAGCCTTATGTTGTTGAGAAATCAGGCCAAAAAACCCCAGTTTATATTTTGTCCCACATCACCACCACCATCATCTTTTCATTTCAGATGAGATCATTCTACTTCTCTTATTTCCCCTGCCTATTGATTTTCAGTGGGTGATTACTGAAATCTATTTCATAAACAGCTTAATGGTTTTTTGTTCTCATGTTCAAGAAGAGAAAGTAAGTTGTATTTATTTATCTATATTTTTAAAAATTAAAAAAAAAAAAACACAAAAAAGCCTGGCTATTTGCACATCCAGTATTAGTGGTTAATTCTCTGAGCAGCTCTACCCTCTTGTGGTCACAGCTTAGCTGCAGCCAAATGAAAAATACATTGCAAATATAATCACAAATATGTCCACATGTAGGCACAGTACATAAACCAGACCTAGAACAGAGGGGCACAAAGACTTAATCTATGACAGAAATGTAAAATCCTGTGGGAATCAATCAGAGATTCTGAAAATTCGATCTTTCTTTTCCAGCAATTAAAATCCAGGATTTTCAGATGAGCAAGAAATTTCATATTATTCCCAGTAAGTGTTAGTCTGCATGATTTTCTAATGATTTGTCTAAATTGAAATACAGCCAAATAATTTTTAAGATATGGTCTGCAAACTAGCTATGTAGAGATATCCTTTCTTTTTGAGAACATCAACAGATCATTTTGTGGAATAGCTCTGAGTGCTGAGCCTTTGACACCTGCCTGAGACTGAGGTGCTTGTCAGCTGGAAAGCCCAAGTGTGCCAGGCTGCCTCCCCCAGGTCAGCCCTTCCCAGGGCAGGAGTCAGGGCTCCAGGCCTGGCTTCAGTCACAGGGGTCAGAACTAGCTGGGATCAGGGTCTCCTGGGTTTCCATCTCTGTGGTTAGATATTCAAACTAGGTTAACAATGACTCCCTCAGGGCTTATCTCATACTTCCTTACCATGAACTTCCTTGGTAGTTTCAGCCAGGATGTTCAGTGAAACCGGAGCTGGGATGTAATGGATCCCTGTCAGAAAACTTGGTGGGATGAACTGATGCAGAGGAGTGTAGTATCCTTGAGGGAAATCTCCAGCTCCATCTGGAACCTGTGGAAATACATGAAGCAGACCACCTTCCATCTCAAGACTCCCCAGAATACATCTGCATTATCAAACCATTTCTGGGTTTTTGTCCATATGCTGCCAGGTCAGTGCACACATTGGCTCGTGGAAAGCCTGTGCACAGGGTAACACGCTGCAACTGAGGAGAAAGAAAGAACTTCTCAGACCATGTCAGAGCAAAACTGACCTTTCAAGTCCCTGACACCTGTTCTAGCATCTCATTGGAGTAGCTGGCTTAAACCAGGAGCAGCCATCCTCCTTCTTGGTAACCCCTAAAACGTGACAGGGAATTTCTATACAAGGATAATAAATCTACTGTTTATTGTCTTGAGGCAGACCACTCTGCTTTCCTACTGAAAGCAGGTAGGATTAGTAACATCATTTGCTAATGTCCTCTTCAGTGTAATGTATCAAAATGCTATGAAGTAACTGATAAGGAGAATGACTCTTCCATGGTTACTTCAACAGAGAGAAGGAAGCTAAAATAAAGTAATATTAGCACAGGTAATTAAAAACGTGCTACTCACTGGAACAGTGGTTGCATTCCCTGGCACATAGCTGCTAGGAATGTGTCGGAATCCTCTCTGGAGTGATATCCCTGGAGGTGATGGTGCTTCCCCACTGCTTGACTCATTGATGGCAAATCCCAGGGAAAATGGGTGGTAAGGATATACCCCAGAACACCCAGGATACACTTTGGGGATTTCTCTCTCCAGGTATTCTGGGTTGACAGTGTATTCTGGAGGAAAAACAGGGTGAGCTAGGAAAGAATGAGAAAAGAACAAATAAAATTATCCATGTAATTTTCTGGAGTTAGGTAGAAGTAGGTGCAGGAACAAATTCCACTCTCACACAGGAGAATCTGGTCCTTTGGTTTCATGTTTAGCTCCCCATTAATTGATTTTGTGGTATTTTCAGGAACTAAGGAAAGGTGCAGCAGATGACACTGTAATGCAGTTATTTTGCATTCTTTTCTGTCTTTTGCTCTGCAAAGTTTGTCCTTAGGAAAGTACTGGCTGCAGAATCTTATTCTTCCATCAGCAAGAGCAAAAAAAACTACCTTGAATTTTGACTGTAGTGGTACTTAAAATTCCACAGAAATAGCAGAGTTCCAACTTTCTAGTGTACTAGTAATGCAGTCCTGTCTGTCACTTCTTAGGTTAATTTACAGCACGTTCAGTTTTAGGGTCATACACAAACAACTTCAGAAGCAGAAATCAGTTACTTCACTTTTATCTTGTATCTTGAACCTTATACGGCCTCTCTGAAGTCTTAGGAAAAGAAGTAGCGTGGCCATTTGAATGTAAATAGGGTCCTTCTTGTCTGCCCATCCTCCGACTGGCAGAGGAGGCAAAGAATTTCCTTTGGAAGGTTTACTTCTGGAGTACTATAATTTGTGCCGAATCTTTTTTTTGAAGTTGGTCAGCAGGTTAGAAATATTAAGGGAAGGACTGACAGACATCTGTATAGCTACTGCCATCTATAAACATATTTTTATTCCAAAACAAAGCTTAAAAACCAAAGTTATTGACAGTATTCTCTGGGGACTACAGATGTCCAAAATAAGTCTTTTCCCTGGGCTTCTCAGGGCATTTTGTCTTGCAGGCTACCAACTCTTCCAGACGTTCAGATTCATTACTTAAATCAGTAAGAATTTCTGCAACATTCTTATAATAATAGAATGGAGTTACCATAATAAACTAGACAAGTCACATGAAAGACTATTACAGGAAACAATTTAAGAGATGTCCGACCAAACAACTGCTCCACCTGAGACGTTTATGCCCTGCTCTTAAATACCAAATGCACTTTTACATCAAGTCATGCCCGCCAAATTTAGTTTTTGCTACAGGTATGAATTAAGGCGAAAAGTTCTTTTTCTTTTACAGTGCTAGCATAAAAGGCTTACTTCGGAGAGCTGCAGCAGTATATTGCATATTTACACACCACCGCTGAGCTTTTCCCCTTTTTGTTACTGGAATTTTGTGCCTGTGAGTTTATAAAAACGGTGACAGCACTCAGAGAAACACACGGAGCACACCCGGTTTGGTTGCACTCCCAGACTCATTTCCCTCTCAGTGAAAATCCACTTTGCATAAGCTTCGAGCTGGCAAGGGGCGGCGAGGCCGAGCACGCTGTTCCCGCCCTGCGCTGCCAAGCTGCCGCGGGCCGTGCTGCGGCTGCACCCCGACGTGCCAGCCCAACGCCCTCCGGGGAAGGACAGCGGGACAGACAGCGGGAGCGGCTCCGCGGGCAGCCGGAGCTGAGCAACCAGCGAAACGCACAAGGGGCACGTTTGACAGGGGAAAGAGAACAGAGGAAGATGCTGGGAAGAGGCTTTGGGGACAGGTCCTTACCGTCGTCCCTGAAGGGAGGTGGCGGAGGCCCCCAGCACGCCGTGCCCTTGCCGCCGCTGTCGGGCTGGGCGCCCTTCTTCCTCTCGTGGCTGCAGAGCTCGGGGGCACCGTCCTCCCGGGCTGCCGCCCCGCGGCCCTCGCCCGACGGAACGGGCTGCCCGCCTGCCCTGGCCGGCGGCTCCGTCTCCTGCTGCCTCAGCGCCTTCTGGGCTGCCATGATCTTCTGCCGCTCGCTGATGAGCGAGCACTTCTCGCCCCGGCACCGCTTCCAGCGGCAGTGC
>JBBMKD010000005.1:5328407-5352794 GCA_037834095.1 Argya squamiceps
CAAGCTGTCAGTATTTGCTACTACTTCCCTAAAGACTAAAAAACAAAAAAACTACCTGTGCTAAACCATCACAATGAAACAGTGAGGAAAAACAATTATTTAGCTAAAAGGGAATGATTCAAAAGACTGCCACAAAAGTGCATAGCAGAAAATTGGGGTTTGGGTTTCTTTCCTCCTTTTCAGACTTTCCAGCTAATATTCACACAGTAAATGTTTTTTGGCAAGAAAATTGTTCTGTGGCAAGAAAATTGTTCTGACATTTCAGACAGCAACAGCAACTTAATAAAGAAATCTGTTCAGTCTGAGATCTCCATTAATAAATATTCCCACACTTGGTTCGAAAGACATTTTTCTTATACATAAAAATCAAGAATATCTTTCAAATTTTTAAGACATCACATATGAAGGTAAAATCCTCTATTCAAAAATTATCTTTTTTATCTTTGTAGTTTGGAAGTATCCATTATGGACTGTTATATCATTATACAAAAATTGATACAGCAGTACAGTTATCAGGTCTTCTCCATTATAACTGTGTAGAACTGTGTTTACAGCTCAGTCAGGGCAGAATTGACATGAGGAGATTTACCTGCAGAGGCAGAACTGCCGAGAAAGAACTCTCACCTTCACCTGTCCCAGAATATAATTTTAAGAAGTAGCTTATTTAGCATCCTCATAGTTAGAAGCTCTTTATAAAAAATCTGGAAGCATTTCAAACATCCTCTGCTGACCTGCAGTACCAAATCCCCTCTGGCTGCTGAGCTCACATCCATCAGTGCTGCCACGGAGCTGCCGGGCTCAGCTCTGCTGACAAGCTCACAAGGTTGTCTGATCCTGCCCAAAGCAAGCCTTCAGACAATGAATGAACTTCTTCCAGTCACTTCTGTACACTCTTGTTTCCACTTTTATAATCAGGGTGAAATTGTGCTGTAGTAAATATTTTTTTTAAATGTGAGGAAAAGTGCAGTGTAGAAACAGTGCAATATGATTATCCTCTATCTACCTTAAAATTTGAAATGTCTGAAATGTGTTTTGGTTACACCTTTCTTAAATCTGGTTGCAGTTAAGTTCTTTAAATTGAAATAAACAGATTTAGCTTTTCAGTTCTCTTTCAGCATCAATTCTTTTATCTTAAAATGTCTTTTGTAATGCAAGCAGGAATTCCATTGAGGTGTATGTGGGGGTTATTGTTGCTGTATTTAAAACAGTTTTAACCAGAGCACAATTAGATGTTGACTTTCATCTACTGTGTCAAAAAGGTGAAACTCTATGCTGTGATCAGAGAAAACTGGATGGAGTTTATACATATTTTAAAGTCTTAAAAATGTATCAAAGTTATGTAAGCCCTTCTGGTTTCTTTAACAAACACAACTAAAATAAATATTGAGTACTTAGAATTGAGTATCTTTTTAAGATGCAACAGTTCTTAAATATTAACAGCAGAGACTTTATTAGTAACACTGCTGTTTGCTTTTTGTAACAAGATCTTTATTTAAGAGAGAAGAAATAGTGACTAAACTGGAAACTCTGTGATCTGGTTATTTCATGAGTTCCAGAAGGGTGGGGTGGACCTGGAGAGAAATCAGCCCCAGCAAAGAAACCAAACACGTAGCAGTTCTTATTCTGCATCAAAACACCTCTCACATAAGCAGGAAATAAAATGCATTAAGGGGAAAAGAGTGAGACAGACATAAATACACACACACACACACATGCTTTCTCCAAATAAGTGATAGTGTTTAAAGATCCATATCTAGGAAAAAACAGATCCATGGAAAAAACTCCTGTGGGAAATGTTCAGTCAGTTTGCAATAAATAAGGATCACTGTACCATTGAAGTCTGATTGTTTGCTTATTTTTCCATGTCTAAGAAAATAATTATCCCTTCAGAAGAAATCTTTTGTTTCTTTAGAAGGTCACCTTTGCAGGCATTAATAGAAAAAAGAGTAACTGAAAATCCAAATAGTCCACTCTGGTAGTGCTATGGCATCTGCAGGGGTGCCTGAGTTACAGCACCATTTTACTGTAGTAAGCTCCCAGATTTAGTGAGTTTTATGCTGGATACCACTCAGCTTGTCAATCAGTCTTCTGCCTAGAGAAATAAACACATTTCTAATCCAGAGTCCTCATTCTCCTTCCCCTCAGCTATAGTTCTTGTCATATTACCTTAGACACAAAGAACAGAAAATCACATTTGAATTCTCCCAAACAGCAAAAAAAGGATTTCATGCAGAAACAGTCACGCTCTCCACAGTAAGTAGGTGGCCCGTTTAGACTCATCTTTGCTTAGCACCTATTTTGTGCTGGAATTGTCATATTACACTGTCAGCAAGCCTAAAGCAATGCTAATAGATGGATGAGGCAGGAGACAGCTGAAAGACCACTACAAACATCAAGTGTACTTGCTGTGGGCAGGATTCCATTTGTGATTGTCAACACTGGTACATATCCCACATTTTCTAAATGCATTTCTTCACCTCACATCTGAATTGGATTTCAGAATATCTGAAGTAACTTAAACAATGCAAAATAAATAAAACCATCTGTTTGCCATAATTTCTTCCTCTTCAGCCTGGACTCTTCACAAATAGTTCAGTGAAGCCAATAAAATGAAATTACCAAATAGTAGTTACTTACCAGCACAGAATGAGAGACTATCATCAAAATGTTTAGCTTGGAGACAGAACAGACAAGAGTAGTGATGATTAATCTCTGGCATGCCTGCTAAAATTGATTTCTTGTATTCACACCAATAGAACATCATCTGGTCTTTGGGGATGATTCTGGGACTTGACAGACTCCCAGTGAGATTATAAAGCTTCTTGCTGGCTCCTTAAACCTGTATGTCAGAGAGAAACTGGTTTGGAGTGGGGAAGAGGATGCAAGCACCAACAGTGATGAATTTGCATTAGCTCATTCCAGCCAGGTATACTGAAGGATGCTGTTTAAGAAGCATTCCTTCTCTTTGTTATTTCCATAAAATTTTTCTATAGACAATGACAAGAGAATATTTCCAATTTAATAGAACCGTGTAGATTATATATACAGTATATGCACATATATTGGAGATCTGTTTTCACAGGAGAGGACTTTTGCAAATATGAACATAAAAATTAAGTTGAAATGATCCCTGCCTATCTCCAAACTGAGGAAGTAAAGCTCTCTTGCCCTGACAGACTTATGTCCTTGCTGTGTTAAGACAACTTGCATTTCTCTCTTTCCAACATGAAATGTGTTGGTGAGCTACCTTGGCTGGCTCCTGGAACTTCAAAGTCCACTAACACAATGTAGAAAATAAACAGTGGAATAGAAAATAAAATCAATGCATTGATAGGGCACCATCCTCTTTTCTACCTCCTGGATGCAGCAAATTAAAAAATAAAACCACTTATTCAACAGTGGGCAGCAAATCACCTGTGGCAGCAGAGATTATGGACAAAGACGACACGAAGTAGCAGAGAGCTGACCAGCAGCTTTGACAGATACAATGATAAGCATGCACGGGTGTGAAGCCATACTAAAGTATTTTCCTGGAGAAACAAGAGGGAAACCAAAGAGGCACATTTTCTTGGCATTTCATACTTTGTGATCATGAAATCAGACTGTCTTTCATCACAATAAATGTAAATATTTGCAAGATTAGTTATTACAAAGGATAAAAATAACAGAATCAGACAATAGGTTGTTAGCAGTTATTTCCTTTGAATCTAAACCAAACGTGATTTTAAGTCAGGAAAGTTTAGTTTGGTCAACTCCAGAAAACAAATAGAAAAAGACACCAAATCATCTCTTCGATTTCCCTGGAGCTGTGGGACCCAACTGTCACAAAAGGTTGCCTGTATCTGCAGGGTTGTGCTGTTGGAAAGATTGACCTCCACAGCGGTTCAGCTCTTTCCTGGGCAGCAGCAGCCCGTTCCCCTGGGCGACTGCTCCGCTCCAAGGCCCTGGTTCAGCTCTTTCCTGGGCAGCAGCAGCCCGTTCCCCTGGGCGACTGCTCCGCCCGCAGCCCCGGCCCCAGCGGAGCTCCGTGCTTTGGGCAGCTACGGCAGCTCTCGGCTGCCCACGGCAGCGGGACGGAGGGAGGCAGGGAAAGGGCAGCAAAACACGCGGACATCACCCTTGCAGAGCACAGCAGAGAGCGACCTCTCACACCTCTGCTTCCCCAGCCTCTCCCGTGCATGTGAAATAACAGGAAATACAAGGCCAGCAGTGGCGGGAAGTCATGGTTCCTGGTGGTTGATGATGAGCAATGATGGCTTAACGATCCCTGGTTTTGGCAGAACAGCAGCAGTTATCTGGTATCTAATGTGTATCGTCATCTTTAAAATACCGGCACCAGCAAACGCACACATTTTTATCTAAAAGGGTTGAAGTCTTACCAAAATCACACATTTAAGCTGAGGACAGGAGCTGCATTTCTGGCAGGAGGAGAGCCATGCCTGCTTTGACATTCCAGGGCAATAACCCCAGCACAGGGAATGGATTCCATGCGGTGTCCCAGCCATCGGGTGCACTGAGCACCGCCTCAGCCTTCCTCGGCCTCTCCCACCAGAAATGTTCTTATTCCCGAAGGTGAGTTTCCTTCCAAAGCAGTTTGAGCACACAAATTTCACACTCTGATCAGTTTGCACACAGCAGGGCTGTTGTCTTAAGGTTTATTAGGATTCCCTTAACATGTGATGCCTGTTTTCCCTGGATAATGAATCTGAAAATGTTGACCTGGAACACGCTGTTTTTCAATATTATAATAAACTTCCTCACATATTTAATATAAGATTTATCTTTCAATATTTAATGGAACAAAAGCACTAACATGAATACACATAATAAAGCAAATGAATACATTCCCATAAAGATGACTGTTCCCAAATAAAGTATGTATCTATAAAGTTTATTGAAACTGCATAGTAACAATATTTGCATTTTATTTTAGCATTCTTTACCTCATAACTCATACAAAACCAAACAAATTTGGTATTTTTGACCACAATGTATTCTTAAGTTTGAAGTGTTAATGATAGTGACTCTTATTTGCAGTTGGCAGAAATGTTCACAGAATATTTGCTGGCAGGCATCCAAAGGTTTCCTGCTCTTTAATAGAAAATCTATACATGCCTGTACTGTACAAATCTGTACTGCATTTTAAATTATTAACCAGAGATAGAAGAGTAGATGTAATATATGCACCAATTAGACACAATATCTATTTTTTACAAAAGGTTCAGGTTAAGAAAAATAATTATTTTTCTTTAATAAAGGAATAAGACAACATCACAACTAAAATAAAATATTTGTGTCTAGTCTTAATTCAGGCAAGTCTCGGTCAGTACACAGATCTTAATCTTCATTTTTCCCAAGTGTTATTTGTTAAGTGTTACCCTTTTAGAAACAAATTGTTAAAAAGCAAGTAAAAACATCATTGTCTCTAAGAAATCTTATCTAAATGAGTTCCCCTTGCTGTAAAAAATAGAGATTATCATGAATATTTGTGTTGAGTAAATAAAGTGTAGTGTGGATGTTTAAGGGAAAATAATTAGGCAGCCATCCTCTCAAAATTACATGTTTTAGTGTTGATTTATTTGCCACATTATCATGACATTGATCTATCCAGCAGTCTCGTGATTAAAAATGGTGAACTGGTGAATATTATAAATTTTATCAAGGCATATCAATACCTTGATAACAAGTCTGGAGAAAGAAGATTAACTATCTTCATTATCTCAGTAAGAGAAGCTTTCCCATTTTTACAGCACACTTCCACCAGTCCTAGCACTCAGACATGGAGAATAAAAATAAATGTTTGATGTGAAATTTCAGGAATGCCTTGTCCAGTTGTATGAATATTTCCATATATCTATTAGCTATACCAAACCTAAAATATTTTAGGATTGTGTTCAGCTTTGCCACAGATGTCTTCACAGCAGTGACTTATAGGTAGCCTGTGTTTAACTAATGCATCTCTCCTGTGTTTGGTTTCCAAGTGCCGAGCTCCTGCTGTTGGTTTTTCATACATACATTATATGCTTTTAAATTTCATTCCATTTCTGTTATTCCAGTTGTCACAGTATCTATTTCTTTCCTGTTTGAGCCTTTAATCCTCTTCAGTGTTAGTAATATCTCTCAGTGTTTGCTTTCTGCAGAATTTCATTAGCATACTTTTTTGTGGCAGTCATTACTGCAAATATTAAATAAGGCAGATTCCAGTATTGATCCTTCAGGAATTACAGTAATATCCTCCCTTGAGAAAACAATTCGTCTTCTAGCAAAACCAAGGGCTTTTCCTGCTTTAGTATTTTATTCACAACTTTCTTTGCAGAAGCCTGATAGATCTTATCTGCATCACTTTCTACTGATTGGTTTTAATCAATAGAGATATATTCACTCAACCTGCTTCACCTTTGGTAAACTTAGCTTGCATTTTGTCCCATTTCTTTTTTTTTTTCTTTTTTTTTCTTTTTTTAAAAATTTCTACTTACATGGATGTTTTTCTTAAAAGAAAAACCTTCTAGATTCTTGAATACTGTTGAGGTCACTCTAATGTTTTCTGGTTGTCCTTTTTTCCCCTTTCTGAATTCCTGGCGAGAGGTTTGCTTTTCAGCAGTGCTCTGCTACCAGTCAGCAGCTTTATTAAAAATCCTTGCTGCTGGACATGCAATTTCATGTGCCAGTTCTTTCAGAACCCAGGGACAGAGATTATCCTGTCCTTCCAATTTCAGTGCTTTAAGCTCTTTTTTTTTTTTTTTTTTTACTTCACATATAATAATTTCCATTTCGATACCCACATTTATATTTACATGTTACATTTTTTTTGTGGATGGTTTTATCTTTAATTGCAAAGTGCCTGACAAAGAAATTCTTATTAGGATTTATTTTCGTAATAAAGGTCCTTTGATAAATTACAGTTCTATGTGAATTATTAGGGCATTGCCAAAATAAATTAAAACTCGATAGTTTTAGGGTTTGTGGGTTTTTTTACATCCAATTTGATATATAAACTTTACTGTGAAAAGAAAGAAAAAGTTACACATCCATGCATGTAATAATTCTGTGGCAATGCCACTACTATCAGACCATGCCCTGTTAAGAATACAAATACATCTGAAAATAACTTGATTTGTGAAGTGCAAATGGCAGAACTGAACAGGAAACACTGCAGTTAAATGACTTGCAGGATTAGGGATTTCATTCTGTTGTCAGAGTATTTAATTCAAGAGTCTGCACTGCATCTCAAGCTCCACAGGACGGAGTAAGGTTTTTTGGGAATTACAAAACTTCACAGATGTACAAAGTTTACATACTCTATACTGAGAAACAGGGAAATAAGGAGAAATTGCAAGACTGTGTACCTGGTAGAAAACTACACACAGGTTTCAAAGTTATCAATTTTCTCAGTTTAAACTCTGGGCAATTGTAGATTAAAAATGACAAAGCAAAGTGTCTCCCTTTTACTCTGGTTTCCATGATGACAGTAGGGCTTACAGGGAGAAATGCATGAGAACAAAATTATGAAGAACAGGGTATGTGGTGAAGGATGACAGACTGAAAATGGAGTAAATTAAAATAATTTAGAAAGAAAAAATGTGTCTGAGAAAAAAGTGAAAGAGAGGGCAGAAAAAATAATGGAGGCTATTTACAGAATTTACAGAACGAAGCAAAAATGAGACATATTGTGCTCAGGGTTTATCAGTCTGATTTAGATCAGTACTACAGTAGACGATCATAAAAAATAAAATTTATGTGGGGACCTGCAGGAGAAGTGAATTTATATTTTTAATTTCTTTATGCTCATAAGAAGACTTCCAGAATATAGGAATATATTAAATACATAAAAATAAATTAAAAAAGGAAACTATGGACTTGTTACTTAGAAAGAGCTCCCCTGTCTAGCTGGCAATCAGCAAAGAAATACTGTATAATAGTTCTGGTGCTGTGGATATGCAGTTTAGGCAGTGTTAAACCAGAAGAAAGGAGAAATTGGTTGATATCCATCTCTTTTCAGTAAAGACTATTAAAAAAAATGATTAAAGACAAAATCTTTAATACATAAGACCTTATGTATTATCATTTTAGACTGAAATAATACAGAAGAGTCAGCTCCCACTTCTCAGTAGAGTAAAAAAAAGCTCTATTAAATTTAATGAAATTGCACTAAATTGATATCAGTACTGTCAAGAGAAAAAAAAAACCCAACCAAACAAAACAAACAAACAAAAAACCCCCAACAAAATAACACATGAAAGAATCATAGCAATGTGCATTTCCAGCAGGGCAGAATCTGGCTCACAGATGTTCACGTGCAAGCAGATGGTGTTTGTATGTAATACATGTACAGATAGATAGTCAGGCATAAATAGTGACTGCTAAAAGCATCATTTCCGAGAAGACTTAAAAGGAGAGTTTCAGTATATGCTCAGTTTTGGGTTTTTTTCCTAAACTTTGGTGCTCCACTGAATCTTTTCATGTACCAGAGTGACGTCACTGCAAATACAAGGAACATCCTTAACTGTGGCATTTTCCGGAAGGAAAAAAGGTTCTATGTAAACATGGAAGTTGGGCACAGCTTATGTGGAAATTTTAGTCAAAATGCTGTGAAGGGAACCACAAGGGCCGTTGACTCCCCAAATTCAGCCCCTCAAACCCACTGGGGACAAACAGAACTCCTGCTGTTCACGTTGCAGCTTTGAGGCCTGTGTGCCCCCACTGCTGTTCATTGTGTCTGCACAGTGGAAGCCTGGATCAAACAAATGCTGGAGTTTTGTTTACAGACCGTGGCACTGCAGCAGCAGAAAGCTCTGCCCTCACCTCCCTCACGGTGCCCCTTCCCGCCCTGCAGCGCAGCCGCCATTTTGCATGCAGAGATGTGAGGGCAGAGCACTCTCCCCTCACGGCCTTCAGCTGAGTGGCTCTAGGGCTAGTGTGCATCTCAGGGCAAGGCAAGGAATATTTTTATGGAATTTTTCTTGCTTCTATGCGCATTGGGGTTGCTCAGGGGGCCCTGCACACCTGCCAGCCCAGCACGACCCTCCCTGCACCTCAAGAGAGGCTGAGGCGGGAAAAAGAACATGGTCGCCTCAGAGGAAACATGGAGCCCAGAGCTACTGCAGCTCTGGGAGGAGCTGGAAGGAAAAAAACCACCCAGGAAGAGAGGAAGAAATAGAAGAAGAGACACAAAATACGGAGTAGCTAAAGTGGGTGTTTGCATTCCTTCCACAAAGAAAGCATGAACCCATCCCTCAAGGACATGCTGTGCCGGGGGGAAGCACAACATGGCCACCCCAGCCAAAAGAAGCACTGCCACCAGCCTGGCAGATGGTGCAGGGCAGCAGTGCCCAGGAGGAGCAGGCCCAGGCTGAGAGGATCCCAGCCCTCAGGGGAAGAAGCCGCCAAGGAAAAGGTTAGTTTTTTAACTGAGGTGTTTCTTTCTTCTGACTGTTCGGCATTGTGAGGGTTCTTGGCTGCAGTCACCATCATGGCGCCTACTGTTTTTGTAGTACCTGGGCAACAGTATGTGGCTGTGGTGGCTCATTTGTCCACAATTCAAGGGGAGAAGGAGCCAGGCTAAACCTAGGGGGTTATACTCTCTCAAAAAATAAGTCTCGTGAAGCCCTCTGCTCCTCAGCCCTTCCTTGGGCAAGGAGATTTCTTCAGCCTCCTTAGCACTGGCAGAGTTGTTCTGTGCTGTGGTTATAAACTCTTTTGAGGATGAAAGGGCAGGGGCAGGAGGGCAGCAAGGGCTACCAGCCCCTGGCATCACTAGCCCTGCTTGGGAGCCTGGCACCAACAGCTTTATCCATGGCATTGCCAGGTCTTGCTTGCCAGCCAGGGCTGTCCCTGGTGGGAGCTGAAGTGCTGCTGCTTGCAGTCTGAAAGCTTGTGACAAAATTTCCCTGTACTGCGGGTGGATCTAGATAAAGAATCCATGGAATGGGTTGCAGGGGGGATGGGTGCTTGTGCTTGCTCAACCTAGTGCTGTTTCTAGAAATTCAAACTAAGCTAGACAGTTCTGTCAAGAAAATGTTATAAGCTCCTACTAGATCTTATTCCTTTGTGCCAGGCATTTATGCTTTGTTTCTGTCACAGTGGCAGGTGGGATTTTCATAGGGATAAAAGTATTCTTGGCAAGGAATAATTAGCAGAATATTATGGATTAGGTGGGTGTTCCCTGTGCAAGGACAGAGCCAAAGCAAAACTTGTGAGGAGAAAGAAAAGGCTGCAGTGACAACTTTGTCTTATTGCTGGATGTATTCTCAGTGACCTGTAAAATCAACAGAGCTTTTAGTGTTTACAGTGCATCAAGCATAACAATAAAAAAAATTGTACATGTACAATACATTTGGAGAGAATGGAGCTGAAAGCACTGCTGAGGAAGTGCAGCCATGTCCAGGAGAAGCTGCTGCTTTGTGTGTGCAAACTCTGTGAGCACAGCCCTGGGTTTCAGAGTGCAGTGCTTGTGCCCCAGGGGCACTTGGTTTACTGGGTTCTTGAGACAGCTGAAAATTGGCTCATTAATGTCATTATTGATAGCAAAGGAAACGGACTTAAATTGCTTTTCAGAGAGGATAAAACACATAATTAAACATATTTCAGAATTCTTTTTAATTATATGGAGTCTATTTTCTTTATCTTCTACTTGAGCTCCTGAACATCTTTGTCTATCTAAGCAGACAATACATTTTTAATTAATAGCCAGTAAAGACCCCAGGATAGAAGTAGAATCCTACAAAAAAGATTTCTGTTGTGCTTTATTATATGAACAAATCTCCAAAGAAGACTTTTAATGTCCTAGTTTTTCTCTATGAATATTCTTATTCTTCTGAGTGGAATCCAGCTTGGACAGAGGTTAGTGCAATTGATGCCAGGCTGGGTCATTTTGCTGTCAGGTGTAACTGCACTTGCCTGTAGCATTCTTTCTCTTTGTTGGAAAAATAGTGTGTTTTTGACCCCACACATCCCCTTTTCTCTCTGTTGCCAGCAGCTGTGTGCAGTGCTAGCACAGCCAGAGCATTTCCAGAGATTCTCCTGCAGTGGATTCCTCATAAAACTCAGAGCTGATCAGGGTGCCCCAGGCTATGGAGCAAAGCATTGCTGCTGTCCATCTCTTCACTGTTACTGCAGTGACAAATATTCCTTTTGGGGACCACTCTTAACACTGGGAGCTGTGTTGGCAAAAGACTGAGTTCGTTTGGGCACTGCTTATAGGGCTGCAAGCAAATGAATTGATTAAAACTTCTCTAATCAATGCAAGGTGCCACGTCAGGGAGGCACAAGTCACATCTCATCCATTCTTTCTCTAGAACAAGGACAAAATAAGATAAATTTATTTCCAAATCTCAGTATGCAGCCACTGCTCTGTCTCGATGCAGTTAATTTCAAAGAAGTGTTTGTTCTTTCTGCCTTGTTTCCAATGTTTGGAATTTCAGATGTAGTCTATTTCCAAATGCCTTGTTATTGTTCATACAGGTTTAATTTTTCTTGGTCTTCCTGTAACGATCTGGTATAACTTATTTGATAAAGCAATTTAGTTCTTTTTAAAGAGAGCTCACATGAAACCTGTTTTGATTGCTTTTCATACTGAATAACAAAGATGAAGTCTTGAGTGATTTCTGTTTTCTAAAATAGAGTGCTGAATATGTTTTAAGAAAATGATAATGGACCAGAGAACAATGACTTTACTCTGATACATCTCATTGAGTCCTACTGAAGTGAAGGTGGAGCTGTCTGACTAAAATCTCATGCAAAGATACTTAGATTTCTACAGAGAGATCTATTTGTCTTCATTTTCTAGAGAAGCTTCAAAGCGTGTGACAGAAATTAATTCACTTCTAATGTGCTCAGCCTGGGCAGTGTTTCCCCAGAGCTGGGGGGCTGGGGGTGTGGGGAGTTGGGGTGGGTGCGCTGTGCCTTCATCCCGGCCCCTGGGACCAAAGCACCCCAGCCCTGTCTGAGTGAGCTCCCCGCGTTCCTGGGAGGCGGCTGCACGGCTGTGACCGCGGCATCGGGGACGGGCAGTCTGGGGACAGGGAGGGCGGAGACCGATGCCTGTCAAACACACGTGGCTATAGGATATATAGGATACACCTATAGCCCTCCTAGTGTCCCAGCAGCTCTCAGACGGGTTTTTTTGTCCCTCCTTACCCTGAGATTTCCCCAGAGCTCAGGTCTGAAGCTGTGGGATGGTTCCTAACAACGTCGTGCCGCCTTCGCATCAGTAGATGGAGCTCCAAGATAAACCGTTCCAGCCCCGAAGCATTGCAATCAATTAAACATAACAGCTGTTAAGAGACCACAGTAATTACAAGGCTAAATGATATCCTTAAATAATCACTTGGGATTTATACATCTTATTCCTTAAATCTTATCATACATACATAGAGGTTTGTTAGAGAGAAAAATAAAATTAATGCTGCGCCTCTCTGCCAGATCTCTCTGGTGTCTTTCCAAGTGTTTAGAGGACTGAATGATAGCCAAAGTCGTACATGTACTCTTGGCTACAGTGCTTTTTCTTCAGCTGCCTACAGAAATCCAGTTTATAGAAACCTGCTTATGATAATGTGCTTTATTTTTAACCCTCTTAAATTCACTGCAATTTTTTCCCATATAATATGGACAAGAAGTACTGATTTCTGTGGTTTTCTCACTTTACTATGTTGGCCCTTAGTATCCCAAATTGTAGTCTATATTTAGTGCTATAATAATTGTTCAAAATTCTGACCCTCTGCTTCAGGGTAATTTTCATTATAATTAAATTGTCTCTGACCTCTACCATTCACACATATGCTAATTATTCCCAGTGTTGAAATGCATCCCTTAAAACTTCGGGAAGAGGAGACTGTTGAGCTCCTGATAACAGAAGAAACATCAACAGTAAGAATTGCCACCTTAAACTGTGCTGCCTATACAGGATACAGTTGTCCAACAATATTTTTGTTGTGACAGCAGTAAAAGATAAACTGTCAGGGCATGAAACAAATGGTCTTAAAGTTATTAATTAAATTACTGAGCATATGACAGGAATGACAATTTGTTTTATGAGAATTGCCAGAGAGATAGAAACTAATTAAAGCACAGTAAGAAGATTGCCATGCAGCTTCTTTCCAGGTAAGTGAAACTAGGAAGAGTTAGGAGACTGTGAGAACAGCACACACATTGGAGATCAACGACAAAATAAGGATTGACTCTTACAGGAAACCTGGATTAAGTCTGAATTAATGTGGGTGGGAAATGCTGCTGGCTTTGTCTTGTATTTGGCTCTCTGATAACCTCTGGCAGTACCAGGGCTATTCTATATTAATTTATTGAGACTCTGTTTGCATCCTGTCAGTTAACTAAACATGTGTTTGCTTCTTCTGGCACGTGAGAAATCCACAGAGAAGCATTAGCCATATTATATATTAATGTAAAATGAAATTAATAGAGATGTGAGCTAATAGGCTGGGCTTTGAACTTTGGCTGCAACAGAGGAGATTTCTTGCTTGTTCTTCCCACTCAGACAGAGGGATGGTAAACTTTAGGTAGGTGATGGAGGGATGCATCCAACATTGTGAATCCCAGTGGCAGGAATTGCTGAGATGATGGGTCACACACCCTGGGGACCTGTTTCCATCTCCCCTTAAATTCCTTCTGGTGATTTTGCCCAGGCTGCACCTCACACTGCAGTTCCCTTCCTGTTCCCTTGAAGGAACGAAACCCAGGGTGAGAAGAGCAGATTGACAGTGAAAATGATGGGACACAGATTTATTATGAATATTTCTTAGAGAGGTCATTCATTGGAGTGCACAGCTGACAGTGCAAGTTAATGTTTCTTCCCATGGGAACAGCACTGAGCTGGAAAGAACAGGAGCCCCCCATGAGCTCCCTGCTCCCCCCACACTGCAGGCCCTGCTGCAGGTGAGCAGGAACATGCAGGTGCTTGTCCTGCTCTGAGTCTCTGCTGCAAAATGGCAGCGATTTAGGGGAGCAGCTCCCCCTTCCCCGACCTTGGGTGATGCTGCAGGGTCAGTGCACATAAGGAGCTGGGCATAAGCTATGTTTGCTGAAGTTTTGCAGTGGAAATTTTCTCTGAGGTTCTGCAGAGTTCACCTGCTGTGACCTCCTTGAAATATTGATGGAAAAGTTTGGCTGAGCTTGTGAGGATCTGTAAATCCCCAAGAGAACTTCATGCAGGATTTCCATTGATGCCACTTGCAGTTAACTTTCACCAAATCCTTCAGTATCTAAAAAAAACAACCTCAAAGGGGAAGGCTAAAAAAAAAAAAAAAAAGGGAAATTAATTGGATAGGGAAAGCAAAACACCTTCTGCTGTTTGAAAATTCAATTCCATGTACCTGTAACCCTTGGTACTCAGAGCAGCAACTTTAATCAGAACTGTGGCTGATTTTTTAGCAATGTTTTTACTGCAGTCCAGCTTTGCTATTAAAACCCATTCTTCTGTTATGCCTTGGAGGAGAGATGGCTCTGTTGGGAATAACAGAAAGCATGTATATTGAATTTCTTTTTTTAAAAAAAGAGGTTAAAATAGCAACAGCAACCTCATCAAAGAGCATTGGCTGGGGAGCAGCTTGCAGAATCCAATAGCCCTTGGGCTTCCCTTCAATGGTCCAGTCTCACAGGTGGTTGCCAACCCTTGGAAATACTGTCAGTGTTGATTGTTATTTTTAATTATCAAGGTAAACACTGTAACTTAGATGAGAGCTGAGAAGCATGGCTTGTCAGTTAAACTGAGATCTGAAATGCATTAATGGTGAAATTTCCATCTTCTAAAACCCTCTGGGATTTTTTGGAAGAAAGGAAAGGACAGACATGCATATGATGAAGTTTAAGCAGAGAAGTAATATGATTTTGGTAAGAAATTGCTATGGAACAGAACCTGAGATCTTCAGCCAGCACAGGTGAGTTTGACTGTGAACTTCATGATCAGAGCTGGTTCAGTCTCTGTGTCCCTGCTGAACAGCACCTTCAGGGAGAAAAGCAGATAGTGAAATGATTTCTATTTAAAACTTTTCATTGCTTCAAGTTAAGTCTGGTTGCACAAAGTGGGGAAGTAAGCTGAATAAGAATGATATGAAGAAGCTTCACAGGTAAAAAGGAAATATAGAATAAATCAGGAGTGTCTGACACTTCCCTTTCCACTTGGCATAAACCAGCAGAGTAGCAAGCTTTCATTATAAGCAGTGCTGTAGGAGAAATTCTCCTGGAAAGATGCTGAATGTTCATTTTTTTCAGTGCACCACCTGTCCCAAGGCCAAACCTGTCCAGAATTTTAAACATGTGGTCCCAGGCAAAAGTGTTAAACCAAGTACAACTTATTTAGCTTTTCTTGAATAGGAACAGTCTGGATATAGACATTGAAGTTTCAGGGAACTTACTGTCATATGTTTGTTAATGTGAGTAAAAAATCCAGTGCTGAGCCAAAAACTAGCAGCAACAGGAGGGAAAAACTAAGGGGAGGGGACCCTTGTGCTACTGAGAGCAGGAAAAATGACACTATATCCCAAATATCTCCTACATCCCAAGTATCTCCTACATCCCAAATATCTCCTACACCCTTTCAGCAGGACCCACAGACACTGAATTCTCTCTGGCCAGAAGGGAGGCAAAGAGCAGAAGCACAAAACTGAACAACAGAACTGTTTCTCCCTCCTTTGTCTTTCTGCAGCCTCTGCCTGGGAATCCTGGAGTCTTCATTTATCATCCTGCACTACTGAAATCTCTCCCTGGAAAGGTTTCAAAGGAATTAGGGAAGAGCAAGGCAATAAGGAAACAAATCTAGCTACAGAATTCCAGCTCCTCTCATAAATTGCATGCTGGCCTAAGCTTTAGCTGGAATTTCAAGGCAAATGTTAATGGTCTGATAAGACTTAGAGTCACGGGAGGGTTTTTTAAAATGGAAATAGCATTGATAATACAGTGAATGGTTCAGGAAATGATCCACTTAGACTAAAACTTCAAAGATAGACAGGCAAGGCTCATTTACTGGACAAACCACCCATGTAAAATAATATGCCTGAAATCTCTCTGACCAAGGAGACAGCTTATTTCAGAGATAGTCATCCAAGACCTCAGCTAGTGGAAATCAGCATAGCTCGACTGATTGAATCCTGTGAAAACATAATTGGGTGGAGTATCCCCTGCACTTCATTTCTTAGAGAGAGGTAAGGACAGGTCCAGTTCTTGTGCTAAGAGCACAGAAGCTGTTACAAGGAGTAATCTACGGGAGAGACATAATGAAAGAGAAATAAATTTGTCTGCCAAAGGATTCAAAATTGTTTGGAACAATAAAAATATGCAATATAGCTGTTCATTTTTGAGAAAATGTCATAAAAAGGCTGATCAAAAACTCCATCGAACTTTGCAGTAGAAAAGATCAAGTAAAATGATACCATTTTCAGTAGAAAATTGTGGGGAGAAAAAAGCAAAAGAGCTCAGCTCTCGCTCTGCAGAGTAATTACTGAGAGATACCTACTCAAGCTTTGTTCTGTCAGAGATCGTGATAACACTTACACAGATACAGCCAGACTGTCTCTTTGGCTAGACAGCATTAATATAAACCACATCATTTAGAAACTACCTCTCCAGATTCCATCTCCAGATAGAAATCTGCTAATGAACCATGATTCAGTTATATTCCTAATCAGGAAAATGTCTTTCAAGCTGTGTTCCAACTGGGCAGTGTTTTGCTTCCTACGTCCCAAAGACCAATTAAACACTTTGTATGCAGCTATGCTATAGATAATGAGTGTGCTGTACAAATTAAATCAATTTTGGTGAGAAAAATAGCTTATGTTCTGCTCATTTCAGTAAAAAGCCAAACTGCTGATTTGCAGGACCCCTGTAAAATGGAGTCCTAGATGGAAGAGAGGGGATTGTAAGTCTGGGTGGCAGAGTGACAGTTCATGGGATCGGCCACTGGAGAAATTGGTGCCTAATCTGATTCTGCAGCATGTCAGTCACAGAACAGAAATACCACAGTCTTAGTGGGCCTCACCACAGATAGACTGGGCCCACTTAACTCAGGTCTGGAAAGGATGAAGTCCTATCAGTAAAACTTGGAAATAGCTGGGAAGTATAAATTCATCCATTAATAGAAGGCAAGACTTTGTAACCTTCCTCTCTCATCACATGGGTCTACTCCACTGCTTTTTTACCAGGTCAGAATTCTGCATTAAAATCTTCACTGCCTGGGTTTAAATTAAATCCTCTCCATCCTGGCAAGGAGAAAATACAGAGGAAATACTAATGCAAAAATATCCATATAGTTCAGAATCAGGACAGGATCTGACCTCTGCACCAGACTTCAAACAGTGAACTACTATTTTAATATATGGCATTTTTTAGGAAGACCATTAAAAGCATCCTGGTATAAATAGGGAAGCCAATTCACTCCAGTTAGAGAAGAGTCATCCCAGTAGCATCTTAATGTAAGGATTTAATTGACATCAGACCATTTATCATCCAGGTTTCTCCCCAAAGATAATTGGGTTTAGATATTGGTCCACTGAAGATTAAAACAAAATGTGTTCAAAATACAGGGGGAAAAAAGCTATTTGTTTGTATCCATGAAGGCCTTTTGTTGCCAGATATTTTGGAGCATCTTATTTTTTAGGCTGTTTCCTGATGGCTTGAATTCTGATTACTTATCCTCAGGAACTCAGTGTGATATTAGTTCCACTGATCTTATTGACTTTGCTTTCATGTGCAGCGGGTAACGCTGGGGAAAAGCAGAAAGGATGGAGTCATTATGGATTCTGAAAGAAGTAAAAACAAACACCCACCACAGAACACTTGGAAGAGCACAGGAGACCCTGCAGCACAGCTCTGCTGTAACAACCCACTCATCCCCACAAGCTTTATCTTTTTGAGTGGAAAATGTGCTGGCAAGAGAGACAAGCTTCTGTGAGAAATGCAGGCTAAGCCTCCAGGTAAAGGTAAGTAAGTCAGTGCTTTCCAACAAAAGAAAAGACAAAAGGAAATGCACAGTGCTAGACTGAAAATCCTGACAGATTCCCATTCCCTGATTTACCCACTCTTGAGGGAGGTGTCACTCTAGGAAAGCATTAGTCTCTGTCCCCACGTACTTAGTCCATATTTGAGTTTTTGAATCAGCTGCAGAATGGACAAGATTTGCAGCAGTTCTTTAGATGTTACTAGGTAAATTTTAAATTTTTTCCAGGCCTAGGGAAAGGAGATGTTTAGGTCCAAGAAAGTTAGGCAGCACTCTTGAACAGATTGTTTGTGGAGTTTGTGGAGTTTCCCTCACTGGAGACACTCAAGAATTGTGTGGACACAATCCTGTGCATGTGCTCTGGGATGACCCCGCTTGAGCAGGAGGGTTGGACCAGATGCCCACTGTGGTCCCTTCCAACCTGGCCCATTCTGTGTTTCTGTGATTCTCTGACTCTGTGACTTTCCTGTTTGGAAAAGCATGACACTGGATGTGTATTTCTGTGTCATGAAATGATTTTGAAAATCTGATTCTTGTTTTGTTTACCTCATGCTGCCAAAACCCTTGTTCTAAACACTGCAGCTCCCAGGCTGGACTCAGAAAATCTAAATTAATAGGAGTTGATTAGGAAAGTGGCCATCAGGAAACAGAAAGCAGGAACACTCCCTCCTATTCTCACATCCTTCTTACCAGATCCATGTGGGGCCTGCCACATACTTACCTGCACATCTTCCTAAATGTGAGTTTAGGGCACAAGGAGAGACCTCACCTGGAGATGTCTGGGAATTTGCTCTCTTATTATGCCTTATAAGATGTAGCAAATTTGATCTTTTTCAACTGTGAACTCAGCACTGCAATTCTTATTAAAGAACTTTCTGGTTTCCTGAAGCATCCAGCAATTTCTTGGCATGAGAAGGTTCCTATCTCTGATAAAGGCCTTTTTTTTACAAATTGATGCTGCTCTGTATTGCAAGGGGAAAATCTGTTTTGTGTGGCCTGATCATCAGCTTGTTTACATGGTAGAATGCTTAGATGGAAAACAAGAAGGAGAACAGGAGCTCTGGTGCTCAGGGAAGAGGATGTTGATGACCTTGATTTTGCAGATCCTCAAGGTATCAATCAGAGGAAATGCAAATATTATACAGCAGAGGTGTGCATGCAAAACTAACCCATCAGTGGCACCAAAGTGAGCAATCCAGCAGTTATTAGGTGGTTTCTCTATGCAGTGCTAAAAAGCTGAGGCACTACCAGTGAAAAAGCAGCCAGGGAAATCAGAGGGGAAACATGCACCCAAATCTATGCATATTTCAGCTGGTGCAACTGGAATATCCTACTCACAGCACAGGCCAGTAATTGCTATTTTACAGCACTCCAAACTACATTAGTGTTTGCATCCATGCATTTGCACATTGATAGCTTTGAACTGAGGTCCTCTCAAAGCTGCATTTCCCCAAAACCTCATTTTGCCAAGGAGGGACGTGCTGAGCTGTGCTGATACACAGCTCTGCACACTCAGATGCTGACATTTGAGTGACCCATTGATGATCTTATTGGCTAAGTGCCATGGGAAGAGATTGAGTGCCCATTTGATAGAACCAGGAGATGAAAACAGGTGTCCAGGCTTTGATCCTTCTATTTGACAGCTGGATTCATATCCTTCAAAATCTCTCTATTAAATTGGCATCTCCCAGGGAAGCAAAAAGCCCAGAAAGACAAGGGCAGAACTTCATATGAGAGGAGAAAGCTGAAGCAAAGACATTAAAATATTTTGCCTGGCTAACAGACAGATGCAGAATAATTGGATTTGAATTCAAAATGGGACTCTAAACTCAGGACTGAATGATCAGGTATTTTGGGGTTTTCCATCCCAGACTGTCAGAAGGGCTGAAGCAGATGGGCAGGTGCATGCTCATCCCTACCATTGCAGCTGTGAGGGGAAAAAGCTGAATTTGTGTTGCCTTGTATTTAGAAACCCTCCCTTACCTGGCAGGGTTCCTCTGCTGAATCTTACAGGAATATTTTTATTTCCTCTGAGACACAACTTAAGGCTTCTGCAGTATTCAGAACAGCTGTGCAATGTAAAAAAGGGAAGGGACTGTACAAAATGAAAGGAAAAGGCAGAGTTAGTGAAAATAAAGCTGAATGGGACAATAGTGAGGTATACAAAGAAATGCAAGCATGACTCTTGCTAAGGCTGCAATCCAGAGTTTATTTATTTGCACAGATTTTTCTCCTTTTATTTAGTGGTTTTTTTAAACCCCATATCACGGGTTAGCATCAATACAGCCTTTTTTTAACCCAGTTTTCCAGTGTATAAATCCTACTGGTACATAGAACCAGAAATGGAAGATGTAAGAGTGTTGCTCCCCTCCCAGAGCAGAGGAATGAGCTGCACCATTGAGGAGAGCCCACCAATCTACTCAAGACAATTTGTAACGAGATTCTCTGTGGTGTCAGCAGAGCTGCATGTCAGGGAATGGAAGGACAGAGCAAATTATTGAGACAGACCAGCAAAATTTGCTTGGAGAAGTAACTAAGCAGTTAGAATTCATATGGCAGCTACACAGGACTGAAAAAATCTGGTGGAATACTGATAAATGGCTAAAATGAGGATTTTTTTGATGAGCATTATGGATCCCCATATCCTCTGCCTTATCCCATGTACAGACCATTATATCTTCCTGTGAAAGGTCCACAGGGGAAAAATCCACAGATCCAGAAACTTTGCTGAGAAAGGACTCATAAACTTGTGTGGAGAGGCTTTGCAATTGCAGATCTTCAGCAAAAACAGGAGATGCTTTCCTACTCTTGCCCAAAACACTTTCTGTAGAAGGAGCTGTTGAAGACAAATGTCATGCTTGGGGAAATATTTTTATTAAAGAGGGAGACAGTACATAGGCAATGTTATTAGGTACACACAATTTTTAGGTGTCTTGTGAAAGTAATAAATAGTTTTTAGCAGCAAATGTGCGAGTAGGGGAGTGTACTGTGGCAGTCCTCTGCAAAACAGAGCAATAAATACAAACCAAAAATACAAACTAGGACATTGCAATGTTGTATAGCAGCTCCTAAGGGTCCTGTCACTGTGGTTACAGTCAGCCAGGGATTGCAAACCACCAGAGCTCCACTGGCACATTTAATGTTTCTCTGCTGTGGCACAGCAGCAGTCTTGGGGCAGAGCCATCTTGGGGCACCCATGGCTCTGCCTATGAGAGGAGACATTGAGGGACAGGGAGGCAGTTGCTGCACAAACCCCCAGCATGCTTTTTCTAGCCAGTCATCCCTTGGGAAATATGCACTTACTGTAAGAGTGAACTTGTTGGATTGCAGTTCCTAGCACCAGCCTCTGCTCACCAGCCTGTCTTTAAAATAAAGTAAAAACGACAGGCAGGCAGCTTAGCTCTGTATTAGAAATTAGTATGGCTGAAGAAATGATGTTTTCTGTAAATAAAATGGAAGGATCTTGACGACATTTTTTGCCACTTGATGTCCATTATTAAGTTCTTTGTGTAGAATATAGAGGAAGAGAGAGAAGAATTAAAAAAAATTCCAGTTGTGATTCAATGTTAAGCTGATATATCAGTCCATGTGGAGCAGAACCAGAGTGCAAAGCTGTGTATGCTACAGAGCAGCTGAAATTACATTATTAGAGAGTAGATTTGGCTTTGTTCTGCACAGCAGAGCCTGAAACTGTAAAAAAATATATGCAATTATTCTCTATTTTAGGTAAGCATTAAACATTCTGATGTGAATTTTAACAAGCAGTATCCTGTGAAAGAGAGATATCCTTCAATAATGTGGGGTCTGGGGAAGGGAGATTTAACAGACAGTTCATAGGTCATGTGGCAAGGGCACAAGTGCCTTACAATCCATCCAGCTTTTGATTCAGTGCCCCTCTGCTGATTTCTGGTGTGAGCTTCAAAAAGCTGTGACAGGTTACCCTGAGAAACCCTTCTCTAACTGTCGGTAGTAATTCCTCCGGAGGTGCTGACAGTCACTCCTCTCTGCCTCGTCTGAGCAGGCTCAATTCTCAGAGGTGGGAGCAGTCACGGTGTCCTCATGCTCGGCTTCCCACGGCAGGCCCTGATCTCAGCAGGAGCTCCATGTGCCACTGATGTGCCACTGATGTGCCACTGATGTGCCACTGATGTGCCACTGATGTGTCACTGATGTGTCACTGACGTGTCACTGACAATGGAGCGCAGAGCTCCGGCCCGGGTGGGTGTGTGCGGGAACGGGCCGGCCTTGTCTCATCCCAAGGCAGGGGTGATACCCAGCGCTTTTCCTAAATGTAGGTGATAAAGATCAGAGGCCCGTGGAGCGTGAACTGGCCTCCCTTTGCGGAGAAGCCTTGAATTTTCCCTTCTCAGGAGAAGCGTATTTAACGAAATACAAACTTCTCAATCATATGTGTAACAAGCTGCTGCAAAAACTGCCACGACTTCAGTTTCCAGCAAAAAGAGAAGAGCCTGCTTTTACTGATACCGGCTTGCAAGCACAGGCATTTGTAGGGACTCTGTGCCCCCTCCCGCATTTTGCATCCCGTTTTTACTGCTTTATCTTGGATTTGGACTGACAGTATCACTAGAATGGTCTGGGGACAGTGTGCCTGCGTGCAGTTTTTTACCTGCGTGACCACCATGTCAGCACAGCTTTTGCAAATGTTAGTGCCACAGGCATGCCTTGGAAAGGGCTCATCAGTATGCATGTAGTAGCTGCTGAGCACAAATATGTATGAAATTCTGATCATTGGTATTGAAATGGTGATCCTGAATATAAATTAGAAGGCTTCTAAATACATCAAATTTCAGTTAAATGAGAACTAAGTAAATACTGCATTTTAAAATTATAGCTGTCTTCTATTTTAAAAAAGGAAATCTGGTGTTAGTTGGTTCTTCAAGCTAGATAAAGCCCTTTAGGAATGTAAAAAACACATTATTAACAGAGACATTTAAATTTGAAAAATAATTGCCTAGGCATAAGTAAGATTTTTATCATGCATGTGAAGCTTTTAAATCTTTAGATCTTGTTGAGATATGGCAGATAGGATATAAAAATGCTTATCTGTGCAATTATTTTTTGCTCAGGGAATAAATTCTCAAGTAAATTGATTATCTTAAACAAATAAAAAAGCCTAAACAGAGAGAGAATTCACTGTATCTTTTTCCAGCTACCACTTGTGAGGGCTTTGTCTTTTCAGCTTGCTTGCTATGGCAGCTCTCTGAAAACCATTAAACATTGGACATTTTCATCTTCCCCCAACGTTAAAGAAGAGAGAATTCCCATCATCAGGGATGTAGAAAAACCACCATTAATTTTTTCTCAATTCCCTTCGCAGAGGAGCTGAAATACACTTTCCCTTTCAATTGTCAGCTGTAATCCTGTGAGCAGCTCTTCATACAGTCAATAGACAACTCCACATAGGGAAGATACCAGTAACTTTTCTTTTTTGCTTTATCAATTCTCATCTAGCAAACCTCTTTAATTAACAACCTCTGTAAGAGAAGTTTTTAATTCAACCAGTGAGAAACACACAGTGTGTTAGTACTGCATATGTTCAAATCACCATGATGTAAATATTTGATTAGCTTTCTGTTCATCTTAAGCCAGTCTATGCTCAACATGTCAAATAACTGTGGAAAAAGAGAATGCAATGAATAGTAAAAGAAATAATGGGAAAGCATCTCTAAAATTCAGAAGTGGCTGGGAGTGGAAATTCAGAAGGCAGTACTTTACTCCTAGAGTATGATCTCAGTCTCTCAAATAACAAAAGTCCAAAATGTATCTGTGAAATGGAGCACTGTCTTTGTGTATGGACACAAGGGGATTTGGGATGACAGTCAAGAGAGCACTACCTTCACTCTCCTCCACAGTTCAAAAAATACTTGTCATGTGGAAATTGTGGGTAGACAGTTGCCAGGCATTGAATGCTTGTTTTAAATGATTATACCTATACAACTAGATTTCTAAACCAACCTAAAAAAGGAGTTTTCTTTTGCTGTAATTTCACAGTTAAATGCTAAAACAAGGGCACTGCTGGAGGGAGCAGAATACAAACCACACATTGCTCAGTGTGCAGTACAGGCATGTGGCAGCACATGTGGCATTACACGTGAACACCAAACAATATGCTCAGACCCCAGAGTTTGCAGGAAGTCAGAAGAAACACAAGTAGGTGACAACAATAAGGTGCAGTGCAAGAGGAAAGTGGAACCAGTGGAGCATGAACATGCATTCACTCCCTTCTCCCAGGATGGACTACAGAATACAGTTGGAAGCAGAGAGGATTGTCTGCAGCAGATCCAGGGGCTGTATCTGGGAGTGTCAGGACAACTACAGCTGTTGGTTTGTTGGTGTTTGTGTTCCCATTCTGAACTTCTGTGGATGCTGAACACCTGAACTTCTGTTCCCATCTGAACTTCTGTGGATGCTGAACACCTGAACTT
>JBBMKD010000005.1:5362225-5373048 GCA_037834095.1 Argya squamiceps
CCACCATGGGCTGCACCACAGGCTGCAGGGGAATCTCTGCTCCCCCTCCTTCCCCACTGACCTTGGGGCCTGCAGGGCTGTTTCTCTCACATGTCCTCACTCCTCTCTCTGCTGCTGTTGTGCTGCAGTTTTTTACTCCATCTTTCTAAAATCCATTATCCCAGAGGCTCTACCTTTCTTACTGATGGGCTCAGCCTTGGCCTTGCTGGTCTGTCTTGGAGCCAGCTGGCATTGGCTCTCTTGGACATGGGGACACTTTTCACAGATGCCACCCCTGGATCATGCCCCCAAAACCTTGCCAGGCCAACCCCTCACAATAGGGAAGAACATCTCCACGTGGGCACGCAGTCTATTTCTGCACCTGTAGGGTTGAAAAGGCTGCATTGGAGTATCCTTCCATATTCTGTACAGAGTAAGGGGTCATGGTGTACTGGGTAAGAGACAAACCCACAGACAGCCATAGCTGCAGTGGAAACCTATTCCTCCTTTTCCTACCCATTTGCTAAAGACAGCTGCAGAGAATGTAGTCTGGGAACCCTCAGCACTTCTGCATAATTTTGCACTTAGTAATGATTAAAAATGTGCTCATTTACTGATTTCTAAGGAGTTGGTTCCAGTTCAGCTGTGGATAAGTTATTTTCCCAGCTGCATCTAAATGATAGTTTTTATATTCAGCACCATGATTAATGATTTCAGAAACAATAAGAAAAAATATAGTTTTCATCAGCATATTTCTAATCCTTGTGAATCTGGAAAGTTTCTGTAAATAACCTAATTTTATCTTTAATTGTGCTGGTTATTTGTGTAGGTTTCTTGTTGATGCCTCACCTGAATGCTGTAAAAAGGCTTCTAGCTGGGTCCCATGTGTTTAAGTGGCCACTGTCCTAGTTCATAATTCTCATATGATACCGTGCAAAGGCAACCTGCCTTCAATGCAAATCTGAATTTGTTGTTAATCAAAGTACTCCAGCATTATACCAGTTCAAATGAGAATAGAATATAGTGCTGTGAGACAAATCCAAAGCAATCCAATTGAACTCAGCCCTCAAAGTACTCACCATAGATGTATTATAGAGCTATGGCCACACAAAATCACTTCTCAGTAGTCCATTCCAGTTTGTTTTTATTCCCAGCAAAACTGAAGTGCCATCAAACTGTAAATAAAATTATTTCCATCAGAATGTGAAACCTTGAAATATTGAGCTGCAGACTAAGTCTTCTCAAGCATCGTTCCTTTATTTGAAAACTGTTCTCTGCTGCAGACTGAGTTACTCTGTTGGCAGAACCACTTCCTGGGGCACCCAGATGAAGGAGATGTGGCTGACAATTTTTCTTCAAAATCCCCAGTTTGCTTTAGGAAGGCTTATTATTAATAGATGCCTTTAGCAGATAGTGAATCTTCTAATTGCCAATTTCCACTCTGTAGAAATTGCTCATAGTTCACTAGAGCAATAGTCATTATCAACTTGTAAAGGCCTTGCATTGGCTCCTGCCATGAGCTCAGTGCCATCACACCCATTAATCTGAATAAACTGCACGTTGTTTATCTCCATCATTTCTGGGAGCTGGTGATGAGCCCTGTCAGTCTCACAAGCATTGAGATGAATGGATTTCCTTGGAAAACCATTGCTGGGACAGGAGTAAACAATGACAAAAGAATGAAGTGCTGAACAAAGGTAAAAGTTAAAAAAATGGGTGTAATTGAATTCCCTGGATTTGAAAAGAAGATTAAATTTTTTTTGGCCAAACTGCTGGTAGGTTGACTTTGAACTGTCTGAAGTCAGTGGGAATGATGTTTGTCTTCCATGGGAGCAGGATCTCATGGGGAAATGGGTGTGCATTTTTTACCAGGTAACTTCTCAGTCAATACAGACAGAGCCCTTTCAGCTGGCTGAGTCATTGATGAAGCTAAATACAATATGACCCTGGAGACCACTCAGTTGATCAGACACACGTGACAGGCAGTGCATAGAGCCCAGGGCTCTAACCCAGGTCTGGGCTCATCGTGTGAGCAAACCCAGTGTGAACAATCCTCTGGTGAAGCCTCTCCACTTCCACAGAGCTGTGACAAGGCTGATCCTGCGAGACCTGCAGCTGTGACAGGAGATACATTTCATCCAGGAAGGGAAAAATGCTTTTATACTTTCATAGTTCAGTGTGCATTTGGAGAGAAATTACAAATTTATAAATTATGTTGTTAGACTGCACAAAACATTTCAGTGGATCACTTTAATGGCTTTATTTTTATTGTTACTCTGAAGTTTGGAGTGTTTAGTGCTGTTGTGGAGGAGCTGTGAAGAGACACTGGTACCCACATGCTCCTCTGAACCTCGCTGCACTGAAACACCTTTAATGGGGTTGAAGCCCTTTGTAGTTGCTGTGGGAGAGTCACCCTTGTGTCACTTCTCGGCCTGTAAAGTGCAGTGCAGGAAACTGGATGTGCAGCACAGAAATCCTCGTGCAGGTTGCTGTGAATATGCAGAGACCCATCTCTAGAAACAGAGGAGAAAAGCTTCTTTCATGTTTATTTTTAAGAACCTGAATAGTGTGAAAAACTTCTGAAAGCGGCAATTCTTCAGATTCAGATAAGCTTTCCCCATATATTTCTTATCTCCAGTGGCTGCTGATAAGGACTGGCCTTCTCACCTGCAGAGCTGCTCGAGAGCTCATTGACATTACAATGTCAAGTGCTAAAGGAAACCGGGAACATATTCATGATTGCAAGTGGCAGCTTATGTCCCAATTTCCAATGAGCAGTTTCATTTGATGTGACAGAAAGCATGCAAATTGGGATATTGGCAGGAGCAGAAAAAGTTTTTTGTGCATACGGTGTTACAAAAGAAAGCATCAGTGTCTACATATATTAAAATTAATCTGTTTTTAAGGTAGCAATGCTGTGAGGAACAGCTCTTGCATTCAGTGTGTTAAAAGCAGAATTAGGATTACACGATTTACAGAGAGGGTTTTCACACTAATGAAGATGTCATTCCTGAGGGTGACTGTCCCCAAGTGCTATCAGTGGAAAGCCAGCAACTCTAAGTCCCAAACCACAAGTTAGATACAACAGTGTCTGCTTGTGTGCCTAATGCTAGTTAAATAATGAGGATTCTGAGACTGCTGTCCTCAAGCTTTAATTGGTGCTTATAAAGAAAGGAATCCAAAACCTGGAGATCAGGCAAATTCAGAAGTTTGCTTCCCCCCCTCCATCCCCTTTCTAAAAGTTCATATAGAGCCAAGTGAACAATGCCACTGTTGGTGTATTTATAGTTTTGTCTCTGGGTTGTGAGGTCTCTGACTCTCTATTATAACTGCAGAACATTTGTGCAAAAAACTGGCAATAAGGAAATAAGAAGGAGCAGAAATACTGGCAGATTTTCTAATCCCCCTTTTTTATTTTCTCCTTTCCTGCTCTATTTGCTTGGCCTCTTCACTTCTTCCTTGAGGCATATTTTCATCTCGTGTTGCTGCTTGTGCACATCAATTACACTGGTACCTCTTACAGAGTAAACCCAGTAACTTGGAGAGTTACCAGTGCAGTAGATGCTTCTTTTTTTTCCCTTTGGCATTGATCAAAACACAGGATGGATCATGGTAGTGTGCCTGATCTCTTGTGTTCAGGTCAGTGCTGCTGGCACGTGTGGTCAGTGTTTCTGTAGTGGTTCTCCTCCTTAGAGCTCACACTGTTCCCAGTGCTCTGCTGAGAGTTCATCTCTTTGTCCCATTGTTTGGCTGCTTTTTAAATCTCCCACTGAATGGCCACTTTAGGCAAATTCTGTTTGTGGGCAGGATATCACTGTGATTTCAGATGTGGCTTCTAGAGTAGGACTTGTGATGACAATTTTTTCCTCATCTTGGACAGTCTACTCAGTGATTGTCTCCCTCAAAGAAAGTTCACCAATTCCACATTCAGACATACTCCATTATATATATATATATAATATATATGTTGCTCTATCTAATTCCAGACATCTGATAACTGCTTATATCCCAGAGAGACCCTCTGAGACTGCAACAAAGTTGTAGTTTTGTTGGGGATGAAGAGAAAAAAGGGTGTGTTGTTCTACTGGCTAGTTTCATGGTGATACAGTGGAAAAATGGAGGTTTTGTCAGTGTTTAAAAGTAACAGGAGCTGGAGACAGAATGGAACTTAACCTTTTGATAGCTTATGTTCTGCAGATGGGTATCTTGGAAAAGACTAATCTCGTATTGTAATGCTGGACTGTGTTCCAGATGGAGAGAATAAATTGAGTTGGCAGACAAGATGAGCTGTACTTTGTTTCCATAACTGAATTACTGGCCAGGAATGAAAGGTGGAAGGGCTGGCATGGGGACACCCGAGCCTCCAGCAATTTGGGGACACCCACGACCCTGCAGTGACTGTTAAAGTCAAATGTTTCATGCAGGCAGGGCATGCTGAACTGCAGAGGAAGAGGTCTCCACCTCAGAAAGACAGGCTGTAGTCACAGCACCTGGAAGAGTTCAGAAAGAAAAATGTTGGAAATGTTTTCTTTTCCCATTGCTTTTTCACTTAGGCTGCTGTTCATTAGAGCTTTATCCATGCCTACTCTTTTTCTCTCATTCCCCCCCCCCCCCCCATTTCTTAAATAGTTTGTTCACAATTTTGAGAACCAAATTATTTTATAGCAGATGTCTTTTCTTCACTTAGATTTTCACAATATCCCAAGGTAAAAATTTTGCAAGAAGTTTGGTATAGCCTGGCAACCTATAGACCACCCTGGCCTCCAGGACTTGCATTCCCTTTGTGTTTTTCTCTCCTGAGCTCATATACACCTTCAAATGGTTTCTTGCTGTCAGCTTCCCCATTTTCCTCCTGCATCTCTCCTGGTTGCTCTGCCAACACTCCTGCTGCCACCTATGGTGAGTCTGGAGATGTCATCACTGCTCCCTAAGCCATGTTTGCACTGAGCACACACTTTTAAATATGGATGAGCCTGGATAGATTCCACTTTGTCTTTTGCCTGGCACTGCTATAAGCTTGTCATAAACACTTCCTAAAGGATTGCCACATTGAAATATTTAAGAGGCTATTTAATCTAGTCACACTGATTAAAAATATTTAGTTCTTTCATGCACCTCACTCTCTTGCTTCTATTTGTTATATTTATTGTACAGCTCACAAATTTGTTGAGAAAAAAGATCAACAAATAATGATACTAATCTTAGTAACTTGCACACTTTTGTTATGAAAGGCTCATCTTTTGCCACTTTCTGCAAAGGAGGAGCTCGCAGAGAAGAAAATACACAAAAGAAATATAAATATAAAATATTTATAAAATATAAAAGAAATATAGTTAAATAATTGCTTAGGCAGGGAAAAAGCTATAACTGAAAAGACTTTCAAATCATTTTATTCCAGGACTTCAAGCCTGAATTATAGTATCAGTGGCAGTTTTGCAGTTTCTGTCACTAGGAAAAACTTTTTACTGCCCTTCAATGTCTGGTAAAATCAACAGTCCTCTGAGAAGTGTCAAATTATTTGTGACTTTGGCTCTGAATGCAGTAAGCTCCTGCTTGATGTGTCATTAGTTCAAAGCCAGTAAGGACGAGCAGGTTTTGCCTGTTCTTTGTCTTTCATTCCCCTGGATAGCTTGCCAAATCTAATTAATATTTTGTCACCCATCACTATATAATTCCTCAATGCTGTCTTCCATAGGAAATGTTTTAATCTATTTTGCTCTTTGTACCATGTGTTGTATAACAGGCTCTAGCCAGTAGACAATAGAAGCAGCTGCCTCTGGTGTTAAAATGTGTGGCAAACATGTCCTGGTCTGTGCTGTGCTGCTTTGATGCTCAAACCTCATGGTAAGGCCCAAATCTCAGAAGCATGAAATAAAAATTAGTCTAGAGAGACAAAAAATCTCTTATTATCACCAATAAGTAACAAGAGTCCATGTACCTTGTTCATCATTCTGTGCATCAGATAAATTATGTATGTGTTGTTGGTGGTGAAGAAATAAATAGCAGAAAGTAATAATCAATTCAAAGAATTTCCATGATACCTGTTTGTAAATAGACATAGCTGCAGGTTTGTGGAAGACTTCACGAGGTTGGAGATGATCCTTCTGTCAGTCATGGTTTAACCCCAGCTCAGCCCCACACAGCTGCTCACTCACTGCCAGCCAGCAGGATGGGGAGAGAACCCAAGAGCAAAGTGAGAACACTCCTGGCTCGAGATAAAGACAGTTTAACAGGTGAAGCCAAAGCTCAGAGACAGAGCAAAGCAAGGAGTTCATTCCCCACTCCAATGGGCAGAGCTCAGCAGGGCTCTCCCGTGTGCAATGGTGACTTGGGAATTCAAACACCACCACTCTGAGTGTCCCCTCCTCCTTCTCCTTCCCCAGCTTGATATGCTGGAATTTCCCTGGGTCACCTGGGGTCAGCCCTCCCCGCTCCTTGTGCACCTCCAGCCCGTGGGTGGGATGGAGTGAGGAGCACAAAAGACCTTTGCTGTTGCCCTGATGCAAAAGCCTTTTGGTTGTTTACACTCTTGAATTGGAGTTTCTCACGCAGCTTCACAAAAACAATGTATATTTTTAGTATTTATTTATTGTTTACATTTTTCTGCTCTGGGTGGAGAAATGTGATGGACGGTGATGTTCACCATCCAGTCGAAGAGGTGGCAACCTGTGCAGCCAATCTCTTGACCTTTGTACAAATGTATATAAGTAATGGAGTCAGATAATTAGAAAAGAGAATAAAGGAGGAGAAGCTTTCCCTTGACCTGCTGCGTCTGTCTTGTTCCTTGTGTCGCCTGCACCTGACACACTTTGCTCTGTGTAAGATCTGCAATAACTAAAAAATCCCTGGGATATCAATTCTGTTTTCAGCACAAATCCAAATCATAGTCCCATACCAGCTACCTGGAAGAAAGCTAACTCTGTCCCAGCCAAAATTAGCACACCATTGATGCCTTAAAGAATTTGTCCAGAAGTGTCTCAAGAAGTTGCTTGGGAAATCTTTAGTGTTTTTTCCTGTTTTTTTCTAAAGTTTATCTACTTGCTGCGTATTGGCCCTTCTCTTTTTGGTATAGTATGATGGGAGAGACACAAAACATTACTGGAAAGAAGAAAGGAGTTAACCTTGATCAAAGTTATTGAAATGTGTCTGTAGTAATTTTTTTCCCCGTTTTGGTTAAATTTGTCAACTTCTGGCTCATTCAAAATGGGTCAAAAATCCCTCCAAAAGTCTCCCAAATACCTTGTGAGACTAATTTGGGTGTGTGTATGAAATACAAATTTGCAAAGTCATATGGTTTAGTCAAGCACTCAGCGACCGCCCTTCACAAATTTTTTAGGTGTCATAAATTAGTATTCTCTTTTTATTTTTTAATGTTTATTCTAACATGACTACAGCTATTCTAAAAATTAATGCTATTTTCTGCAAAATCTTAACTGACATTACTTTCACCTAATTAATTTCTAATTCTTTAAATCTGTTACAGTATTTACATGAATATTTTTCATCTACTTCACAGGTTTTAAAAAACCTGAGCTTGTTACCCTGGTATTTATCTCAGCCGTTTCATGTAACTGACATTTTTGGAGCCAAATCCTCTATTTCAGTTGAGAATGGGAAGGCAGAATGATTGGAAACAATTTACAGAGTATTTTTGCATTGTTGGGAAGCCTCAATATGCTGTGAAGTGTCTCAGAACTGCCTGTGCCAGGACGTGCTCTGAGCCTGCCATGGCCCGGGGCTGGTGCACGCAGAGCTGTGCTGACCTCCTGGAATAAGATCATTCCTCTTGTTGTTTAGGGTGCTGCTTTCTGCCTTCTCTCGTGGCACTTTTCTGTGGAGATACAGAAACTTAACTGACAGTGAATTGTCCTTTCCTTGTCATTTACGTGTGTCTGCACAAGATGTTTGTGATTTAGCAGGAACCAGATATTCCTGGATCCAGATATCCCACAGCAAGCTCAGTGCTTTTTTCTTTCTCCTGCCTGGTGGGTCCAAGAGCAGAGGATAATCCAGGCTGGCATTTCTGCTGATGCTGCCTGCAGGCAGCTCTTTGCTCAGGAGGGCACAGCACAGATGAGTGCCAGTGCACCTGGAGCTGCTTTTCCTGAGATTTCCTCCGTGCCTCCAGCTCCCTGAGCTGAGTCCCAGGGAGGTGCTGGAGTGCACGGGCCCCTGAGCTGCTCAGCTGCTCAGGGGTCAGGGCAGCTTCCCCTGCCTGGCTCTTGCCTGCCGGGCCCTGGTGCAGCTGCAGGAGTGCTCTGGCCCCACTGCAGCAGCCCTTGGTGCTGGGCTGAACCCGTGCAGTGCTGCAGTGGTGTGGGCATGACCTAACCAACCCTGGGCACAATTCAGCTCCCTGCTCCCTCATTTGGATGGAGGGAATTCCTTGTATTTTCATTTTCCTTGGAATAAAGCTCCTTCGGAACTGAAATCTCAGATTATACTGGTTTGCAATCAATACAAACATGCTTATCTCCAGCCTTGGCCTTGAGAGGCACTCAGCTTGCAGCAGTACTTATCTATCTGTATTTACTGACTCAAGTACTTTCCAAGAAAACAGCAGTAGCAGTTTGACCTCCAAGTAATGCTGCACTTCCATGTGTCCTATGAATTGGGCATCTTCATTCCTCTTGCTCAGAGATGTGGATTCTGGAGCATGCAAAGCTGGGAGATAAGAATGTCACCCTGCTGGTTCAACCACTGATATTTTTCCTTGTCTCTTCAGCCCCATCTCGGCCTGATTTACATTTTCTGTGGAACTGACAAACAGAATTGGACATTGCTGAAAGTAACTAGGTTGTTACAGTAGAAAAGCCTTTCCTTTCCTACTGGAGGTGTAAGAACTGCACCCTTTTCTTGCCTGAAGAGCTTTATTTGGGTAAAACCTCTGGAAATAAATTCCAGTCTGAGTTTTGGTCTAGAGAGGTCTGGAATGCCAGATCTCTGGTGAAAGGTGGCCACGGGGCCAGCTGCTCTCATCATCCCAGGCTGCTTTTAGTAGAGGAACAGAAGGCAAAAACCTCAGGAATTTGTTTTGTTTGTTTGTTGAGGTTCCCTGTGGTGTTTTGGGCTGGATTCTATTTGAAGATGTGCATTTTTTAGGAACCTGTGTAGCAAACAGTGCTCTATATTTTTATAGAATCACAAAAGCTATCTACAGACAGTGGGACTATAATGTGAGTCCTACCATATTTCCTGATAGTTTGAGGGTAGGATAAGCATCGATGAATGACACTTTACAGTAATCTTTTACTTTTAAAAGGCTTGGATGTCCATTGGATTGAAGAGGTATTTAAACCTTTAATGAAAACAGAAGGGAGTGGCAGAACCATTTAAGCAAAATGGATCATAACATAAAGGGGAATTGAGCCAAGTGAGGATGTCAGGCCACTGAACGAGATGAAATAGTGGCATTAAATCCTTCTAGTTTTTATACTGAAAATAGAACTGACCTCTTGGTTCTGTATGTCAGAAGCTGGGGTCCTGCTAGTGCTGCTGTATTAATTTTCTGGAATTAATAAGGGTCTTTTTCTGAGCATAGAGAATCTTTCTTTTGAAGCCCTTCCTTGCTTAGGGGAGAAGGGCATTTATTTATGCTTCTGAAGCCAGATTTTACCATGCACACTACATGGGAAATCCCACTGAAATCAATTAAAGAATATATGTCATAAGTGACCATTCAGTATGAGGAAGGGTGACAAAATCTGGTCTGTAGATAAACCACAGGAGAAGAAAAGTCTGTCTTCATACTTTATTTTTATAAATCCTTAAGAAAACACAAGACAGATTGGTACAAACATGTTGCAGAAATAGAGGTGAGCAGAATTTCTTCCAAATAGCCAGATAGCTGGGTTGTACCCTACAAGATTAAGCTGGTGATGAATACATAAATAAACTAATTAGCAGCATTTTCTGTGGGAGACTAATATCCTGCTGTATTAGCCCAAAGTACAGGGAACCAAAGAGAAAAGTGTCAGATGAAAAGATGGCAAATAAAGGCCTTTAAATGGAAAAAGACAAATGGAAAAAGAAAATGAAAAATTCTGCCTCTGAACAGATTCCAAATGGAAGATTGACACAGAGGATGCTGGTATTGTCTCCTACTTTCTGTTAGGGCTGCCTTATGGCTTGAACTGAGGAAATCTAAACTTTCCAGACTGGTGTAAAAGCAAAAGCATCTTGAATTCCTTGGCCTGCTGCCCTATTGGAGCATCAATTCATATGCCATTTCAGAGTGGGCCTGGCTAACAAGTGCTTCTGTTGGAATCCTGAAAAGCTTCCAAGGATATCCAGGCAGGGACACCTGGCAAACAGGAGCTGTCTGTTGAAACCCTCAGCCAGTGTCCATCCCAAGAGCTGGAACAGCTGAAAACCCCACCTGCTCTACCTCGGGGTGTGAGGAGAGCAACACAGAGCTGTGCAGGGATGCAGCACTGAGACACAATTCATGGGGTGCACTCAACTGTGGTCAGTGACAGCAAAAGTCTGAGGAGGGAATATATATGTCACTTCTCAGTGACTTTCTAAAGCCAGAAAAGTATAACTGATTTATTTCTGAATAAAATTTCTTAAAAATTACTGCTGTGACTATTGTACATCTTGACGACTTTTAAACAGAAGCACAAAGTTGTAATTAAAATTATTCTTTTTAAAAGAATGGTTGTTCTTTTAAGGATATTTGAATAAAACTAGTGAATGTATGTGCCACACTAAGTAGAGAAAAAAGGAGAAAAGGGAAAGGAAGGAAAAAAAAGAAAGAAGAAGAAGAAAGAGAAGAGAAGAGAAGAGAAGAGAAGAGAAGAGAAGAGAAGAGAAGAGACGAGAAGAGAAGAGAAGAGAAGAGA
>JBBMKD010000005.1:5373148-5392245 GCA_037834095.1 Argya squamiceps
AAGGAAAGGAAAGGAAAGGAAAGGAAAGGAAAGGAAAGGAAAGGAAAGGAAAGGAAAGGAAAGGAAAGGAAAAAAAGTTTTGTCAGGGTTCTGAAGACAAACGTGAAGGAAATTGTGTGACCTGCAGGACACATGCAGCCCTCATCCAACCTGTGCTGGAGATGGGCAATTGCAGTTGTGGCAGATGATGGCAGGCACTGACCAGTCATAATGTGGGATAAACAGCTAAAACCCCAAGAAGTCCCAGGCAACCTCAGTATTTGTGTTTTCTAAAGTGAGACAGCAGAGAAGAGGAGTGACATCCCATTGTGAGGTTGCATGTTCTGGCTGTGTGAGGGGCAGGCTGTGGAAATGTTGATGAATTGCTTTGCTGTGCTGGGTTTCTGCCCCTGGCAGGCATTCCCATGCTTGGACCATGGTTTATACACATGGTTTATACAGAAGGGCACTGAGAGGTGAAGACAGCCTTTTGTTCAAACTATAGGTGGATAAATGTAATGAACTCCTAGTAATGCTCAGTCCTAATGACTTTGATTTCATGTTCAGAGGATCTTTCTTCCAAGAATTTTGAGCTTTTTCAAATTATCAAGGGCAACCTTAAATCTTTGCAGCTTTCTCTGGTGCTACTCATGCAGCCTTTTGTGCCTCCCATGCTGAAGCCACCCCTTGCTGCTCCCTGAGGACTCCCTCAGGTTTTACTGATCAGGCCACGGCAGAGAACAATTCTCTGGCTACATTCCTGTATGTGCCACTTGCAAACCTCAGGCTGCTCGTGGCCCCCGTGGCTGCACTGACAGATGACCAGCACAAGGAAGTTGGCTCTCAGTGGAAAAGTGAGCTTTCCCCTTGGCTTGGGAGGAGAGGGAGAAGGAGGTGTAAATTTCCAATTTACTGAATTGACAGATGTAGTCATTTGTAATCTGTCAGCTGTTCTGAGATGTCTTTCTACAAATTCATAAAAAATAGACTGCAGCAATTTTGTGCATGATTGATGGTGGTGCATACTTCATCCAGTTTGAAACTCTACAACCTCCTGTGCTAAGCAGTTTTTCCATATCAGTTTTTGTAGGACAGATAAACATTATCTTGAAGTCTGCTCTGTGTGTGTTTACTGGCATTGTTAATACGTTTTGTGTCCAGTTCAGTCCCATTGAAGTTGTATCTTCAAGCACGTTCACTGCTGAATATCTCATCAGGGAGAGATGTATATTTATATTCCCTGTTAAGAGCTTGCCAGTCATAGTCTCATGCTTTTCCTCCTTCAGAACAACTTAATTTTTCAGTTTATCAGTAGCTGTGATGGCAGAAGCAGTGGGTGTTTTATTCTGAACTGTTTGCCTTTACATTATTACTCCTTAATACGTTATATGGTAGTTCCATCTTTCTATCTCCTTTCCTTTGCTTGTAGCATCGCTGTAAATTTATGTTCTACAGCCTCCTCAATAACCTCCAGTACCTTTTGTACAAGTCTGGGGAAAACATGAACAATATCTTTTGAAGCCCCATTCTGTCCTCTTCAGGAGGACATGCATGTAAATTTGTTATTCATACAGAAGACTAAAACAGATTTGAAATCTCTTTTAAATCTATGTAGCTGGGTGAAAAGAATGGATACTTTTCTATTTCATTAGGTATTTGTTCTATAGTCACATTGCTTTATCATCCTACTCCTTTATCACTTGTATTAATAATCATGTTTATTTTCTATCAAATTGTTCCTGGAACTTACATCCCTGGAGCCATAAATTGTGCTGAAATATGTTGAGATTGTGTACTTGTTTATGCAATTTCACTGAAGCCAAATTGGATAACAATGGCTGAAAATGATGGGGCTTTAATTCCATCGACTACTTTATCAAAACCATAAAATAATAGATAGTAATTAAATGGTGAAAGCAACTGACTAATGCCTTGTGAAGCTGCACATGTAGTCTGCTCTCTTGCTGCTGTTTTCAAACAAAGGGCAGTGACAGTCACTCTATGCTTCATTGACTTGTGTGAAAAAAACAACACTTGTACAGCCAGGCCACTTGCATGGTCATTTCACTGCTGACATCTCGACACCAACCCCTTCGGGGTCTAACACAGATCACTTCAGCAGCACAGAAATGACCCCACTGAGTGCCAGGGAAATCATAAACCATTCATGCTATAAAGCGTCAGATTTGGCTCATTATTATGTTAGAAAAACAGTATTAAAACACTTTCTGCCTGTTTATAGGAATTCTTAAGAGCAAGCTGAGATACTAAAGGGTGGGTGGGTCAGCCATGCTCTTTTTAGTCTGTTGGATGAAGAGACAGGGAGTCCCAAATTGTACTTTCCTGTGCACTTGGGACCAGTGAGGCAGGGCACACAGCTTCCCCTCACAGGCCTGTTCATACACAGCTCGAGCATTCCTGCCTGCCCACACCACTGCTGACATCACTTCAGGGAGCTGCTAAGGACACCTAGAGCTGAACAGCATTGTCTTTATCCACACACAGCTCATCACTGCTGACAGAAAGGTGACTCATCCAAGTCTTTGTAGGTGAAGTTCTCCTCCAGTTCCATAATGGGTTTAATACCCTCTACAGCTCTGTGGCAGGTGAGATGAGTCCAATGCCAGGGATCTTAGCTGCAAGGGAGAGGGACAGCTGTGTACTCACATCCCCTCAGGAGATGTTAGAGCTGGTGTTGCCGCCTGTGGCTGCAGTTAACATCTGATGCCAGCTGGCACCAGGGAAATGGTGATCAGGATCAGTTTCTGCAGCTCTTCAGGAAAACATCATAATATTTTATGCACAGCGGCTCTTCCCTCAATGTTTCTGGGTTGATTCCCTCTTAAAAGACACTAAAATATGTTGCTGCTTCTGTGGAAGATACTTTCTGTGTATTAACAGTGTCATGCCATTTTACCAATGAAACAAAGGCATTTCCAGCTCTCCTCTGTAGTACAACACTAGGAAATCTCAGAACCCTGGCTAGTGACACACTAAACTTTACCTTCTTGATACCCAGCCAGGCTTTGTGTTCCAAAGCACATCTGCATGTGATGCTCAGAGGTGTGAAGTCAGGTGCCCAGATACCCAGGAGTGAGTCACACCATCAAAGATGATTTTTGTGACAGTGCAAATGTGGCTTGGTGTGTAAGGACAGAAGCAGACTTCTCACTGGTCCCCAGTCACAGGAAAAGAGATGATGAACACAAATTAAAATGCTGGAAATTCCACATGAATGTCAGAACCTTTTACACTACGAGTTGGTTTAACACTGGAACAGCTTACCAGGGAGGCTGTGGTGTCTCCATCCTTTGAGACTCTCAGAACCTGACTAGACACAGCCCAGGGCACCCTGTCCTAGCTGACTCTGCCCTGAACAAGGGGGAGGAGTAGATGCCTCCACTATTCTGTGATTCCTCAGAGACCAAGTATTTGATGCAGATTATGGAATGGTAAGGAAATATTAAATATAGGTGTGGGAATACAGGACAGAAGATAGACTCTGCAAAAGGTATACAAAGAAAATTTTTACACTTACTATCACAGCTGGTGTATATTTGCTCCTGGAGAGAATGCAGAGCTCACAATCACCTCTGAGAGGAAGGCCAGGATGTGAGCTAATACTCAAGTCAGTGCTTAATTAACCAAGGAAAAATATCAATAGAGGTGCATGTGAATGTCACAGATAATATGGAAATACAGTTTCTAATTTAATGCAGTAAAGTCTCTAGGCATGCCCACTCCATATAAATGAGATCTAGGCCAATATTAAATAGAAAGGGTGATAAAGAAGGGGAAGAAAATCTAATCTAGAGCAGCTTGCTGCAGTATTATCAGAGATGTACTGATAGGGATCATCTGTGTTTCTGAACAACTGTACTTTCAGTTTCATAAATACTGTTTTTAATGAGTTTATTTGTCATTCAGACTTCTGTTTATAAGTCAGTGCTCCACTTTGGTTCAAACAAATCCACGGCTGTACCATTGTTTCTAACCTGGAGCCATTGGATTGGTAATACAAGGTCTCTGGCAGAGGAGCAGCATCTCAGAGCTGCAGCAAGGCTGGTCTGCCACACCCAGTGAGGGAGGGTGCCCACACCCCACCCGGGGCCTGCAGTGTCCACACCAAAACAACTCCTCTCCTTTTCACTGCAGATCCTGTGCCCTCCATTCCTGAGGGTGGTGCTGGCACAGGGATCTGCTGATGGGCATTCACTTTGTGATGTGAACTTCTGCAAGTAGTGTACCTGCAAGTAAGGAAAGGAGTTTGCTCTGCTCTGATACAGGGACATGCAGTGTGGCAGAGAGCTGACGTGGTCACTGGGAAGAGAACCTGCTCCTTGTTGAATCATTGAAACCCAGCTAAATCTCGATGTGTGCAGTGAGAGCCCTGTGACCTTGGATTGAAATAACTCCAGTAAACTGGGCACTGCTCTTTCTGCAACAGGCCCTTGTTTGGAGGTCAGATATGCTTCAGTGGCATGGATTTACACTGAATTTCTGAGATGACAACACTGCAGTCTGAAAGGAAATGGCTCTAATGTAATACCCACAATGTTGTATTTCCATTTTCCATTGTTGTCTAAGTAATCCATCCTGCTTTAGTTGTGTCCTTATTTTCCTGCTCTTGAGCTCCAAGCTTTGCCTAGCAGCCACAATGCTTTCTGTACAGTTTATCAAATGGGTTGTGTAGTCCATAGCAGCAGCATCTGTTTCAGTTCTTGATCTAAGCCTCCTTACTCACCAACTTCATCCTTCACTGTGACTTCTGGGGACTTTTTTGACAACAAAATAGTAAATCTTCTTAGATTTGATAGATCTCTCTGTAAGCATGTGTACTGGTCATGAATGCTGCTGGGCAGCTTTGGAAACTGTGCACCCTTTCCTTATAAACCAAAGACAGTGTGGGCAAAGATGATGGATATTCTTCACAAACTCATGCACAGTGGTCCAGTCTTCCAAAAATAATGTTAATGCCAGGTGGAGGCCAGACAGTTTCTATAGTTTGGGTGGTTTTCTTGTATCTGTGGGAACATCCAATCCTGCCTTACAAGACCTTGTTATTATTTTACACTATGTAAATTAACAGTTCTACCTAAAACTAAACCCAGTGGTGGTAGTAATGAAATGGTCTGGGAAAAATCAATGAGGCAGGAATTCCCAGAAGATTTGTTTCTCTGAAGTCTGTGGATTGCAGGGGTTCTACTCTTTTCCCACATGCCTGATGGGGAAAAGCTGACCACTGATGGAAGGAGGATATTGTGTGCAGGTTCTTGCTTGGCTCAGTGCAGGAGCCATGTCCTTAAATCAGCTGCCTACTCAGGGTAACTGGCTGTTTCAAGTGATCTAAATTAATCTGAGATAGCAATTTGATTTTTAAATGCTCTGTGTTCCATGACTGTAACACACAGTTCTCTGACTGTGTTAGTGATGACTATATTCACCCAGGTCAAAACAGTAAAAAGAGTAGCAAAAGGAATACCCATGGAGAGTGGAGGAGGTGTGGGAAAAAAAGTCAATATTTTACAGCAAGAAAGCACCAATATTATTGGGGGGAAAGTGATTTTTCAGAGCTGCTAGTAAGAAATGCAATATGAAAAAATGAGGAAATACAGAGATGACTGAACCCCTATGATTAGGAGAATGACTAAGCATCACTGAGCACCCCTGTCTTTCACACCATGTAATTCATTTTTGACTAATTGTAGGCCCAGAGAAACTGAGATCCTTGTGTGAAAAAAAAAAACCAAAACCAAACAACAAAACATTGGATCTAAACCAGTTTTTATTTGGACACCTAGGTCACGCAATACTGTTCCAGGGCAGCCTGTGCAGTAAGATGGGCACAGATGTGTTGGTCTGCACCAAGTTCTGAGTGCGGGTCTGACTGTGCACTGCCTGCCCTGGGATCACTGCAGGGCTGTAGTCAACTCACTGGGGACAGAATCACACATCCTGGGGGGAGCAGAGAGGGATGGCCAGACCTGGATGTCGCTCTTCGTGCTGCAGTTCTTCAAGGCTCCTTTTCTCTGCCTGCCCTTGCCCGCAGAGGTGACAAAGCTCCTCCGGGCCATGTCGGGCTCTGTGCCCACCCCCGGGTCCTGTTCGCCGTCGCTGTCCAGGCGGAGCAGGCCGAGCTCAGCGTTGTCCTCTGAACACCCACTCCTCTGCTCTCTCCTAAGAAACAACACCAACCTGTGCAGTCACACCCTGCTGTGTGCTCCCTTTCTGTGCTTCATGCCAGCTCCCAGCCAGGAATATCGCATCACTGCACAGGAACGTTTCCATTAATGTAACTGTGATTTCCTGGTGCTCCAGATCCCTTTATCTGGTGCTCATATGCACAACTGCCTGTATCTGTGCACTGCAGAAGGATGCATCCAGAATTCATTTTCTTTCTCACATAACATGAAAGGTATTTCTGAAAGAGTAACTAGTGAAGTGATGAGAATCCTCCAGGCTTTGAAGTCTAAGCTTTGCTGGTGTGATTACTTTAAATGGCTCATTTGCCATTTAGGGAAGTGGTATTGATGGGTTTGGGTTTCTTCACCCCCCTCTTCTGTTTTGAAATTTGATATCACCCAACAAGGGCTATTTGGAGCAAGCTCAAAGCTGCTATTGTGTTTCCCAACAAGAGCTCTCCAATATATGCGCAAAGAGGAAATTATCTGGCATTTCTGAACTGTTCTTTTGGTTGCCCCTGTGCTACTTTGCCATGAAAATGTTTGAGAAGATGGTGGTGGGTGTGAAATACAAGCTCTCCAGAAGCATAGGGCACTTCTCAAAACACTTGTTTCTGACTCACAGAGTTCGATAAGAGCAGATCTGAGTTCTCAGGGCACCCAGCTGGACCTTTTCTGCAACAGTTACTCAGCTTCTCAGATAATCTCCCACTACGAGGATTTGTCTCGGTGTTTGTTGCCTCAGTCCCATCTCCCCCTCATTAAAATGAGCTCTCAGCCAGCACAGCCAAGACACATCTGCCATTTATGCAGTCCAGACTTCCCTGTGGCTGGATATTAAGAGGGACTGTATGATGAAAAAATTCACTTATGCTGCAGAACAATTGGATTTACCAACATGCAAAAAAATCAATCTTAGAATTCAACATAAGAAACCCTTATGTCACTCCAACCCCCTTTTACTCAACTACTCTGTTTCTGCTCCCAGCCCTGGCTGGAGTGTTACTTCTGTGTGTTGGAATTTTCCCATGGAAAGCCATCTGCAGGCTGACAGTCCAACATCCACGTGGATTGGGTCCAGAAAGCCCCCAGAGCATCACTGCTGAAACTCCTGACTCTGCCTGCAGAGAGTATTGTCTGCTCTGGCTGAGCAGGGTTTCACTGCAGTCATGGCATCCTTTAAGTCAGGCTGGGCACTCATCCTCCTCTTCTTACAGCCCAACAATGGCAACAGCAGCCACTGAACGAGAGTCTGAGGAGTAACAGCTGGGCTATGGTTTCTACTAAGAAAGAATACAGACTGTGCATACATCCATTTAGGAAACCTATGACAAAGGAGTGTTAAAATGACAAAGTTAAGGTCACAAAAATTGAGCTTTCCTATGTTTCCTGTACAGCATTAATTCAGCTATTTTACACACTTGAATGTTGTTAATCTGAAATTATGGGTTTCCACACTATATTTTTTTACTTGGGACCTTGCTTCATTTAAGAGCTGACATAATGAAGTGTGCTCCAGAAAGAAACCAGAGAAATCAAGTAGGGAATGAGCACCAAAGCCTTTCGTGTTGAGAAAGCAAAAGGCAAACAACCAGTGATGCAAGGATCTGCAGAAGGCAAAATGATGGGTTTGTGATGGCTTTTTCTTGTGGCAAGTGAATGGCAGAGAAATGGGTTTTATCTCTAAATGCACCAGAGGGCTCTTGATTCTCAGCACCCTACTCACATCAAATGAAACTTTTCAAGGCTGTTTTCTGCTTGTGGGTTTTTCTGGTTCTGTGCTACACAGCTAAGATCCCAGGGTTGTAAACTGTGTAATTGTTGAGCAATCACAGTTCCAGCTGAGGCCACTGTGATCTTGATCTTGAATATATGAAGTACTGCATAATAGTCTGAAAACTCAGGTTTTAAACAGCTTGTGTTAGGTACTCAAGTTTAGCTGATACTTCTTACTCAGTTCATGTGCCGTAAAAATGGCAAAAAGCGTAACCTTAACACCCCAGAAAGTTTATAAAAATGAATGCATTGATGTCTGAAGCATTCACACTGTTCTGATAAGCACCACAGAAAAGCCCATGAAGAAATGAATAATTCTGTTTTCAAAGCAGAATCTGAATAGTGTGCAATAAATAATGCCTGGTGAGAGTGAATAATGAAGGGAAAATAAACTATTGAAAGCTACACATTAGTTGAACATTGTTCATTCTGCACATTGAATGAGGCGAGGGCCTTATGGAAACCAGCACATGTGACAGTGTCATTTACAGTGCTATCGTGGTGCCTGTGCACCCAGCACATGAATTACTGTTTCACAGGCAACCACACCATTCTGTGTGCTTGATTAGCAGCCTTTAGAATGCAAGCATAGCATAGTTTTTGTATGCAGTAAATAAGTTACATGGTTTTTAACTCATTTGAAATCCCTATTTCAAGATCTGAAGACTCTGAAGCCTTTTCAGTTAAATGGTTCTAGGGTTATTCTGCTCTTTTATGTGGGGGAACAATTCATTCTCCCTGCTTTAGTTCTCTGAATTATGCAAACTATTTTGTCTGAAACTCAGAAAGAAAATAAAGAGTGAGCCTGGTGCAGGTATTTCACATGATGAATTTTATTTATATTATGAGAACAGAATTCCATCATGGAAAGTGGTGGGCAAGGTTGGTAACTTCAGTGTTTCCTGTTGGACCACTGTTATTTAGGAACATGGGGGTGGCTCATGCCCCTCACAACAGCAGCAACTGGAGATGCCAGACTGGTCAAAGCCCCCAGGCTTGTTTATACATGTGTCCTATGCTGCTGTTACTCACAGAAGGAAAAATGTGTCATTATCCCCCCTCAAGGCTAGAGGGGCAGTCTGGTTGGCCTCCAGGCACTGAGGAGGAATTCCCTGGTTTCATAAATGAGTTTGGTAAAGAAATACTGGACAATACCAATAGGATTTGAAGGAAACTCTACATGTGAGACAGCAATGCTGTGTATCAAGATCTGAGCAGGATGGGGGTCAATCATGAGAGGTGTTCATGTTGCTCAGTCATTGTGAGGATGGATTTATACCAAGTTTGCTGCTGCCTAGATAAATATTGGTGCTGAGGAGACAGAAAGGTGCCAGAAGATGATGGCCAGTCTAATTTCCCACTTGGCAGGAGACAGAGGATTTGGGGTTTGACAAAAGCCATGAACAGCCTCAGGGTCATTAAGCAATAAGCTCCTATTGCCCACAGCAGTAGCTAAAGAAAGGCTACCATTCCACTTAAATTTTGCTTTTCAGCCTTTCTTAGGGGTAATCGTTACTTTTTATCCACTGGCAAGTTCCCATTCTACTGTGCAAGAATCAGAGACTGGATTATTTCATGATAAATTCTTAAGTATTGGCACTTTTTCATCTGAATCCTTGTTCACTTGGTTAAAAAAACCAGTGCAAACCACCATGTTGTACTATGTAAATTGTTTACTCTGCCATTTAATCACAGGAACACTGTCCTGCCTTTTCAGCTTCCTTTGGAGAGGGCTGAATTCCCAGAGATGTCTAAAGCAAATTAGGGGCTTCAACTTAACATGAAACAATGGCAATTTAAAAATTTTATAAGGGTGCCAACTACGCTGGTTTAATTTTTGATAAGGGATGATACTACATTTCTGCATTTTTAATAAGGAGACTAACAAAAGAATCACTTAAGATACCTAGAAAGAAAAACTTCTACAGCAGGATTGTAGCTAATTCCAGTGTTATTGATAAAGATACCAGGAAAGTCTGTCTTAAAAAAATCATTAAATACTCACTAGTGTTGCTGCATAAAAGTTAAAAGATTACTTTTGATTTGCAGACTCATTATACAATGCTTTCAGGTCCTTAAGATTGATTTGAAAATAATTTTCATATTTTTTGAAATGATGATGTAATAAAATCCAGAAAAATACCACCCCTCAGTTTCTGGTAAAACCAGAAAGAACTTAACTTTACTAAATTTCTGTTTGCTCAGGGAATTAGTATTTAAATTTATATTACCAGATTTTTTTATGTGTTTCAGAAAGATAAGTAACCTTAGATTACTAAACTTTTAAGAATCTGTACAAGAGAAAATTGATGTCATTGCTTCAAATTTCATTTGCAAGTCCAGGATAAGTGTTAGGACCAGTAGATCATAACATGGGAATATAAAGCACAGTAATATTTGATTTTTTTAATTTGGACTAAGTTTCACAGATTATCCTCTTTAAGAAGAGCTGTGTTTATCCATAAAACATTTATACTGTGAGGACCACTGCAAGAAATATGATGGACTCTTTGTTTCCAGGCTGGGTTTGTGCACTTTGGCTGTTCTGGTGGGAGTTGAATTGTGAACGGAGATCTATCACCATCCACACATCTGATCTGCTGGATGGGCTGAATGGAAGAAGATCAGTCCAATTGATGGGGAGTAGGGCCTCTCAGAGGGTTTGTGCCTATTACCTGCACACTCCCTGACTGCAGAGCAGCGCCACGGCCCTTGAGCCAACCGTGCCACCTCTGCCGTGGTCACGGAGCCGCCCAACCATCGCGTCCTGCGCGCGGCACAGACGGGCCGCCCCCGGGGATCCCACACACACCTCCCCGTGGGGAGCGTGCAACAGGACATTCCTGCACTGCCCTCAGCGTGTGGGTGACAGCTACAAGGTTGTTGATTGTCTTCCATGGAACTCTTCAGCCCTGCCTCATTTTTCTTCCCTCTCTCCTGCATAAATTTTCCTGGCCTGGCAAATTTTTGAGAGGCCAATAATGCTGTCAGACCCTAGATGAACATGAATAATAGCCTGTTTGCACAGCTGATAACTGAGCTGTAAAAACGAATCTGCTCCCAGATGAAACTTGACATGCAAAATTTAAGCTTGGGGAACAATTCTTTGTACGTATTCTGAAAAAAAAAATAATTACTTGGACTGCTTAATTTTTATTCATCCCTAAAATAAAAAACCGTACAGGAGGGTCAGCAGAGAAAGCTCCCGTGTTTTGACACAGAACTTGGAATTAGCTTTAAACGTAAAATACAGCAAATGTTTAATCTGCAATAAAGTTGAATCTGCTCATTTTGCAGAAGAACAATGGCTGAGGGTCGAAGCCTTGGGTTCTGCAGTTGCCAGATGGGATCATTTCCAGAAGGGAATTTGGATGGTAATCAGTGTCCGCTGGGATCCATGCCCACCGCTCCAAGCCCGCGTGCCACAAAGGAGAGATTAGGGGCAGAATGAGAATGTGCAAGGCTGGCACCAATCAAAGGGACTCCCTGTAAAACCTATTACATCTGTGCTCTAAAAAATGCATAGAGAAACTGACAGTCAGGAAAATGCAGTTTTGATTGTGCTTTGATGGCTGGGAAGCTAAAATTGTGTGGGTGGGTGGCTCAGTATAAGTCCATGTCCATGCCAGCTTTATTTGACTGGGAGAGCCGGAGTCAGGCCAGTTTTCATTGTCCCTTCAAGACTTTCAGAGCAGCAGGATAAATAAAGGAATGAAATGGGGAAATGAATTTATAGAGTTTGGGTGTCAAATGATTAACAAAAGGCCCAAACCTTGGTGTTTTGTTCTATTGATTTTGTTTTGGCAAGGCAAAGATAAGATTGTGAACCTGTACAAAGGGAGGTGGTCTTTACTTCCCTCTGTGCCTTTGTGGTGGCTGGGTAATTTGCTGAATTGAAGTTTCACTTTTGGACTGAAAGCAGGTGTTACTCTGCACTGAATTATGAGATACAAAACACTATGCCACGTTTTAGGGGCCCACATGGTTGGTTAGTATTAAATCAAAACAGATCTCAAACATTTGGGTGGGAACATCTATATTCTCCAGTGCTTCCTTTGTGATGGTAAGAGAAATCATCCACTTCCCAAATCAAGTTTCAGGTAAACTACCCAAACCTGTTGTGGTGTTTGGGAGCCTCTGTTAGTCCCTGAGGCTTGTGCCCTTAGCAGGTGAGTGTGCAAATGGTTTGAGTCCCAGCCCTCTAAATCAGTTTCCTTAACCCAATCTGGCCACAGGATTTATCCTTTTGCAGGGGAAAGGAACTTGCAGCTGTGCAGGGCTGTGACACTGGCTGCAGCCCTTCAGAGCTCTCCTCCAGTGCTTTGTGTTGGCCTGGTGTCGCTCTCCTGAGCGTTGTGGGCTCCTGTGCAAGTACCAAGACCAGCCTTTCATGACCAGTGGGCAACAAGTATCCGGCAATCCTACTGCTGTCACTGGTTGTATTGCACCAGAGAAGTTACTTTAAATAAAAAGGAGTTCTGAGATTAGTTTGGACGTGTTTAAGCTTCCTAAAGTGGAATCTAAAGGTAGACAAGGTCTTTCTGAGACAATAGATTAGCTCGGTTGGTCAGAGCAGGGTGCTGATAATGCCAAGGTTGTGGGGTTGATCCCCATGTGGGCCATGCACTTCAGAGTGGGCCTCAGTGATCCTTGTGGGTCCCTTCCAGCTCAGGATATTCTGTGATATGAGCAGGAGCCTCACAAGGGAAAACTACAGTGCTTTGAAGTGCTGTGGGAAGTGTTTGTGCAAGTTCAAATTGTGTGAGTCTGCCAGGAGCTGAGCAAACACAGCAATGCATCACTGCTGGGCTGGAGCCCAGGAAGGCAGAAAATCCAGGACCAGCTGAATTGGTAGGTTAGTTTAGACTGCAAGTATGTATATGCTTGTAGCCTTTCTATCCTGGTGCATCTGGTTAGAACTTAACATCTGTGGATCTGAGAGAAACCTTTGCCTTTGGTGAAAGAATTGGGGATGGGGAAATATTTTGAAGGGTGTACTGGAAAGGGTAAGAGGAGAGCTGTTTTATGCTTCTAGAAATTCATCTCTAGGACATGTTATTCTGAAGTGCATCTATCACTAGATGCTTTATGTGATATGACAAAATGCCACAGGGACTGATCCATCAACTGCTGTTGTTTCAACATGGTGTAACAGGCAGGGAATCTGAAAAGACAGTGTTTTCTGAAACTTTGTTGACAAGAGCTGTGGCTCTGGGAGGGCCAGAGTCAAGTCTGTAACTCACACACGAAGGGATTCTACACATGGCCTGAGCTCTGTCCTGACATTTGTGATAAAAGGTTTCTGAGCTTCAATGAAACAAGTATTTCACAACTCAGTTACACTGATGACTCTTCTCAAACATATGGGAATAAGGCTGCACTGCATGATTCCAGTGTCTCTAGTGAAGCTATACATAGACACTCCCCAAAGAATATTAGCACTGACTGAGCAAATCACCATGGAAAGTGAGGACAAATTTGAAACCGGGCCCACATTTGCAAGATGATAATTGGATTATTTTTCTACCCTCAAAATAGATCTTCCAGTGTTTCCCTTTTCTTCCTCTTCTCCTTTCCTCTTTTTGGGGGGATTTTAAAAGATAATTTGATTTTTATCCACTCTGAAAAACAAATAATTTCCCTCTAACCAAGCTTGTATCTTTTGGTAATGCTCAAATCTCCATTCATTTTCTCATCATTCAAGAACTGAAAGTGATGAAATGGCAATATTTAATGGGGTATCTTAAAAAGATTATTAAATACAAGCTAGTGAATTGAAAGAGAAAGCAAGAAAAAAACCATTCAGAATCCAATCTTGAAAAATTTGCTTTTAATGAGTTTTCACTTTAAAAAGGAAAACAAGTATTGGGTTCACATTCCTTCATAAAGAAAGACATCCTTGTCAGGCAGCTATGAGAATGCACAAATTGGATGACAGACTGTGCCTGCTGCTTTAGCACGAAGGCAATAGATCCAGCACGAGCTTGAAAGCAAGATGGGTTTTAAAGTGTTCTGCTGTCACACAGAATCCATACCAAAATAATGAGAAACATTCCACACAGACATCATCCTAAATTCCCATTTGGGTACTATTTTCTCATTGATGTTGTAATTAATGCTAAAATAATTTGTCTGTGAGCCTTCAAGATGCTTAGAGCTTTCCAGAGGCTGCTGGGAGTTGGGGGAATTTGGCACCTCGCAGAACCAGACCTTGTCTCCTTTTCTGCCATCCCCACACAAAACACCACTTTGCAGCACTGGAGCTTGAACAAATAAGGTGTGGGAGAGAAACAGAGCAAATATCTAGCTAGCAGGATTTTTTTAACAGGAAAAAAAAATCAAATCCAGTCTTGGTGGTGCTCCTAGTTTTCCCCTGTTTGTGTCTAAGCCCTTTGGGAGCCACAGAGCAAACAGCAGCCTGTGGTACTGATCTGCTGCTTTACAGCACTGGTATATGGTCACTGTGGAGCTACACGAGACACTGTCAACTTCAGTTTTGCTCCAATTCATGATTCCTTTGTTAGTAGTAATAGGATGAACAGCTTGAAGTGAGACATCTTGAAAAAATCCCACTGTACTTGTTACGAACTGTGGCCTCAAGTCCGCATTTTTGTTAGCTTTCACAGTGATTAGTCACTGTACAACAGCAAAGAGCACAGCAGTCTATAGCAGTGCTCCTCTGGCATGCAAAAGATCTTGCCAGACACCTAATCCTCACATTTTTTCCTCCTTGGTTCCTTCATTCTTATACTCATTAAAATTAATGGAAAAGGTCCCTATAGAGGTGGTAGGTTTGGTTGCACTCAGATCCATTGTCTAGGGATACTGCTATGGCAGGGTGATCAACCTTGGGGTGGGAAAGAAGGGCAGTTCTGTGTTAACTCCTCTCTAACAGAATAAAAATTTACCAATGGACTTCAAAGCACCTCTGACCTTCCCCACACTCCCTTGAAAGAATTGCTGTGGAGAGGCAGGAACGAGAGCATGATGTGGATGGGGATGGATTTGATGCCATACTGGAAAAGGTGTGTGATGTGGGAGCACTCTCCAGGCAGCTGTTCCCAGGGAGCTGCTCTGCCCAGCTGCTTTTACATGGCCAGGGTGGTGCTGCAGCTGCTGGGGGATGCTGCACTTGGAAAACCAGGAGGTGATCCTTAAAGTGGACCAAGCTGGGTTGCAGTTATATTTAAAATTTAAGAGAGTGGTTGTAATTCAGAATTCCTCTGAAGACAATAACCCATGAGTGTGAGCAGGGACTGTTACACACATTGTGTGTAAATGTGGTTATTGACTGTTTTACCTTTCAGTGGAAGCTTTGGTCACCAAATGCTGCAGTCTCACACGTGGACAAGAAGTGCCCCTGAGATGTTGTCTGGCCAGCAGTGTGGCTGTGCTATCTCATACTGCTACATGTGCTTGGATAAAGCAGAAGTGGTTTTTTAGGACAAAGAATAATCAGGGCTGTGGAAGTGAGAGATGCTGGCTTGCAGGAAAGACAATTCTTGGATGACAAACTGATGTGGTCTGTAGATTGATTTAAATCTGATTGTGTCCTCCTTTCTTTACTAGGCCATGAGCTAACTAAAAATAAGGATATCATTAGAAGACCTGGAACATGCTAAGGTTGTTAAACTGACCTTTTAGACATGAAACAACCAAAGAAAAGTCCTGATGGCTGTGAAAGGCTCCTAAAATTTGAAAAGGGAAGGTGTATCCAATAGGCAAAGAAGTACAGAGCACGAATTTAAGTCAGAAATATGAAAAGCAAACCAGCAAACAGCTGACTTAGGGGATTGGAGTTCTCTGTAAAGAAGTTGAAGTTAAAAGAGAATAAAATTAAGCTAAGAAACAAAGGAGATTATAGAAGACATTGAACAAAGCATTTTTAAACAATAAAAGTTCCAAAAATAAAGCATAGAAAAAGGAGATCAAAGAGACACCATTTAGTCACATACAAATAAAAATATGAATTGGGAAAAAAAAAACCAAACTAAAGAATTAAGAGCCCTAACTTGCTTTCACACAAGCAAAAAGGGATTTGTGCAAATGAAAAGTAATGTCACCTGTCATTAAAGTGCCCTTGCAAAGAGACAGATGAGGAAGGCCACAGGGCTGGAGGATGTCAATGACCATTGATGCTACACTGACTGTGGTTAAATGCATGAGCAGGGGAAAATTCCTACAGCTACCTGGACAAGAGTGGAAGGATTTAAGGAAATTAGTATGGGAAAATTGGAAGTCAGTCTAAGGAAACTATGAAAAGAGGGAAAGTAGAAGAAACTTTTCTTCTGCAGCTTAAAATGGGCAGATTTTGAAGAAATTCACCAAAAGCAAAAGACTAAAGCATCTTAGCAGATAAATATGTAAGTGAAATATTTTAAAGCAGATTATTAAACAACATACAAGCAAAAGTGGGATTGTGAATCCCAAAAGTAGGAAGGAAGGTTGTGAAAACTGTTGGTTATTTTGAACACAGCAGGTAAAAAACAGGAGCTGTGTAAGAATCTGAAGGACAAGCCTTGATCAGAAATGAACCTGTATTTATGCTCTGCTGGGCTTGTGGTTTGTTTTGTGCCTCAGTAGAAGCAGCAGAAAATAAATTTTAGTTTCAAATGTAATATACAATACTATGTACAGGTGAAAACTCACAGTAGTTTTGGCAAGAAAATTTTATTTTAAAAAATAAAGTTTTTAAACAGTATTGTGGGCACTAACACATCAATTGTCAGTTTAAGGGATTGGCCGCTAGTGCATTGGTTCAGCTAACTTTAATTAAAAGGTTTAATTTAAATATCTTTTTGCAAAACATATTACATTACCATATCTAAAAGCTGTGACAGGATTGAAGGATTGTCTAGTTGCAAGACAAGACTGAAAAAGCCAGCCTATTGGACAGGGCATACTTTCAAAGGTTGTTATACAAACAGAGGAGAACAGGTTTTTAAATGTCCATTTGAAAGAAGAACTAAATGTATTGTAGAAAGACATTCAATTGTTTTGGGGATAAGGGAGATGAGGGTCTGAACCCATGTAGTGGTGTTCTGCAAAACAGGGAAAGGTGTTCATACAGTGGGCAAAAGCTGGAAACACCAGAGGAACTTCCACTAAAACAAATTTGGTGCATCACTTTTCACATGGTTCTGAATGATTCAATTCCCACTCTGTGATTGGGAGGGTCATATCTGCACACCTGGGGAGTAAAGAACTGCTGTGTGAATGCAAGCCTGCAGAAAATCCAGGGTGCAGGGGGTCAGTTATTCATCCTGGCACTAAGGAGGCTTCTCTGATGTATAAGCTGTACTTAATATGAGAAATATCTGGATCTAAGGGACCAGGCATTGAAAATGTAAATATGGAAAAAAGGTCTGGGTTCTGTGTTAAGAAAAAAATCGAGCTATAAAATCATTTGTAAGATAGATCAAAGGGATGGTATGGATGACAAACAACAGAGATCTGGCTGATGGAGCTCTATTGAAAGAACATTTCACTGCTTTGATGCACGCCCTTGCTCTGTTAGTGCATATCTGATCTGTGATTTGTTGTTTAATGTGCAGTGCTGTGTGACCAACTAGAAGCAATAAACCACAAAGGTAAATTAAAAGGTAAATTAACAGTCTTAACTACTGGAACATAATGGATGAAATGATATTTCATTTCTCTTTCACACCAAATGGCTTCCTTAGCCCCATCCACTTCTCCTATAGCACCTCCAGTTTCCTTCTTGCCTCTGCAATTCCTCGGAGACACATATGTCCACAAGATGGTACTAGGCTACCAGTAGCCCCTACAATGGCTGGTCAGTGAAGGCTCTTGAAATTGCTGCTGCTCAGGCGTCACCAGAGAAGCTCACTCAAAAAAATCTCATTAGTGTTGTTTCCTATGGGAGGCATTCAGGCCAAAACACCTGTTTGGTTGTTTTTTTTAAATGAAACAAAATTCCAGTAGGAATCAGAGCAGATCATTGCTGTGAGTGATGCTCTGCATACTCACACCTGTTTTGTACCAGATAGCTTCATTATTGCCTTTGGAGTCACTTCCAATTTAAACTAATAAACTAACTTACAGAAGAGAAGAATGAGGCCATGAATTACAGTAGCTTTATGAATCTGTGTTTTGACACATTTAAAAAAGAGAAATTTGACCTAATGTATTATAAATACCTCATTTGCTTTGAGCAATTATTGTAATCTATCACATTGATGCAGCCAACACAAACATGCACTACATTTCTCACACTAAAAATTGTTCAAACAGGCTTGAATAAATTGTTAATACTCTATAAGCTGCCAGTGGAATAGCTCAATGATTAGCTCTTCACACGATTCAAACGCATTAGTGACACTGCTGACTAATGACTTGCAAAATTTTTGTTAAAGACACAGGTGCATTTTTAAAAGGCAGCCCAGTTCTTAAGCCAATGGCATTTCAGGCTTTGAAAGTGAAAAGCTTTGTTACATTGGTTTATGTAAAATTAGTGCTCATTTTAAAGGTTTTTTTAAATGACACTCCACATATAATCATGTTAATTCTGTTGTGATGTTAGATTCAAGTTACTCTAGAAAAATATCTTCTCATAATACGATTACTGGAATACTGTTAATCCTGACTGTATGAACAAGGCTGCGGTGTTAATTAAAGACGGTGAACTGCTTTCTCATCAGCACCGTGCAAATGGGAGTGATAAATAAGGCCCTTGATAACTTGGAAACCATTTGTCATTACTGATCAGATTGCATTGCTTAGGCAGTAGAAAGGGTAAGCAGTGCCTACGAGGAGAGGTGCTCACCTTTAGTATACTTGGTACTTGTTTCACTAATTTTAATACAATTAAGTGGAGATGACCACATCAGTATGGTCATAATGAAATCCCTCAGTGGGAGATCTGAAGTAATGAGGGGAGCACACAATTTGTGACTCGAGGCCATTTAAAGGAATCCGCGTGTTTAATTGGCTTAATAAAATTAAGATCATGAATGAGGCTGTCATTGTAACCGGGCCCACCGAGGGAGGCTCAGGACCGGAGGGCCTGACCCAGTCAGGTGCAGCAGGGCCCAGGCCGCCTACCCAAGCGAGAGCTCCGGTGCGAGCAGCCCGGCCTGGGAGCGCGCGTCCGACCGCGGCCGTGCCATCTGCGGGGCCTCCGTTCGGTGGCCGCGGGCT
>JBBMKD010000005.1:5393716-5483363 GCA_037834095.1 Argya squamiceps
GGCGGGACACCCGGAGCGCCGCGCGGAGCGCGACTCCGGCGGCGGCCGGCACCTGGCAGCTGCCTGCCCTCCCTCTGCCAGTCCCTTCGCCGCCGGCAACGTCTCTGCTCAGAGCGCCTAAAAGGAACAGCGCAGTTTGTATCCCCGGGGCAGTTTGTTAAACCGCGAGAAAGCCCGTGCTTTGGGCAGTGACAGGTGCTCCTGTGAAATGTGGCTTACTCATAATCATTCTACAAGATGTGGGGTGGGTGTGAGTCTTTTGTTTAAATATGTGTGCAGTCATGGTGAGAAGGCAGATTAACAAGTAGCACTGCTTGGCTTGGCAGTGTCAGCCATGTAACACTAATTCCTTCATAGTGTAAGGGAAGAGAGCAAGATGTGTACTTCCAATCCTGGGAAAATGGCACTCATGCCTTCTCCTGTGGTGTGGCCCTGGTGCAGATCAGTGGAAGCCCATAAACTCTGAGTACTTTGAAGGGTTGTGCTGTTATAACTTGGCTGTTATTTTGCTTACAGCTTCTGATAGCCTGGGAGAATTTGTCTCAGCCATGAAGTGTAAGAAGCATCTGTAAAAGAAATTACAGAGCCTAAATCTTAAAGAGAAGTATCTTTAATTTGGAGATTAAAGTTGCAAATATTGTAGCAAGTACCACATCTCTGGAATTATCTCTGTAGAATAATAGATGCTGAATGTGCATTCAGTGAATGAACTCTTCAAAGCTTATAGACCCAGTGAATATGTCACTGTGAAAAGAAAGGTCACTGGCTATGTGTTTTTCCATATGTGATTTTCCTGTTAACATCTTCACCTGTAAGTCTGTGTCAGGTGAGATTCACAGTGAAGTCTAAGTAGATTAGTTTAAGGGAGAGCAGGGATCCCCAACTCTTAAATTATAACAAGATGTTCCCTGTGAACACCCCATAACGTTTCTTTCTGGTAGCTGTTTTTATTCAGAGGACTTGATTGGTTTTAAGTATGACTTTTTTTTATGATCTGGGGAGTTGGCAGCATTAATTGAGCTATAGAAATGGCCCTTACAGGAATTATAATGGCACTATTTAGAGGCAGCTTAGATGTGGAATGTTTCAAGTTGCAAAAGACTTGGGGAAGCCGGGGGTGACTGAGAACTACCGTGGACTCTTGTGTAGCCACAACTGGAAATGTTTTCTCAGAAGTGCCTGTGCTTCCCAAGAGAGAGACTAATCTGTGGAAGCACTGGGAGTCTCTGAGCAGGTATACAATGGTGTTCTTAAAACCTTCTATTTAAAACCTCTGTGCACTGTGGTACAAAGGCTTGCTGAGCTGCAGGTGACCTGTGGGCAATGCTTTTGGAGCTGCTTTAGAGGTTGGGATTGTGACTGGGGGAGCATCTTGGACAGATTCTGGACCCTGCATTCAACGTGGGAGAGTAAGTTTGTGTCCTGAGCTCTTGTCCTGCATGAGTGAGTGGTTCAGCATCTGGGCTGCTTGTTTATTTTCTCATTTTCCGTATGATCAGCCCTCTGACCATTGTGTCAGAAGAGAGAGAGTTAGAACAACATGCTGTTGAACATCAGCTCAGTGTGGACTGTGCTGTGTTAGAATGCTTATTGCATCTGATTTAGGTTTATTTCAGGGGGGTTTTATAGTTGTTGGGTTTGGGGGTGGTAAAAATATGTTCCTCACTTTAATCTGAATTTGGCATTCATTATCAATTGGGGATCAGACTACAGAAATTGCTCATGGACTGATAATTTATTTCATATATAGAGAGACTTTGCAGTTGCTTCTTCAAGCCGGCTGAAAGACAAAAATTGCATTTGTCATGCACATTTTTCTCATTTAAATTGTTCTGAACACTGTTTTATTTTGAAAGTGTGTGCTGCTTTTCAGCATATGGAATGTTTGGAGTTCTGCTCACTGGGTGAAAAAATACGTTCCATGTTTTTGCTTCTAGATCCCGCCTCTGTTATCGCTGCTGTAATAAACAGCTATTTATTTCAAAATTATTTTATGAACATATGCAATAGAGGGAACTGTTCTGGAAAACTCAGCATGGCAGAGTGGTGATGGAGAGGGAAATGAATATGCAGGTAGCCTGCTGGCAGTGAGTGATGATAAGGACCCTGATAACCTCTGTAATTACTTGATGATTCTTTTTTCCAGAGCTGATAATATATTTGTAATAGCTCATTGCTGCTTGTGTATATTCTCTCTTTTTAAAGAGACAGGATGGTCTTTGTCTGTGTGAAGAACTGGTTTATCAAACCAGTTCCTTGTGGTAGACGGACTAATACACTGGAAAATTTTGTCACTAAGAGTATCTTAAATAGTTGGAAAGAGTTGCCTTTTTTTTGGCAGGCCTCTGTGGGCTTCCTACTAGCAATTGTCTTTGCGCAAGACTGAATTTTTGTTTGTTTGTTTGTTAGTTTTTATTTGTGTCCCCTTTGTGTTGTGTCCCGTGTCTGTCCCTGTTTCCCCCTATCCTCCCTGCCCCCAATATGTGCTGGCATAATGTTTTGGGATCTAAGGAAAATGTTTCAGTAATCAAACTGTCTTTTATCCTTGGCATTTGCTTTCCACTGAGTAATCCTTTTCTGTTGTAGCTGGTAGTTCAATTTATCTACCATAGGACTGATGTGTGAGTTAATACAGCAAACACTGGACATGAAGTCAGTACTGGTCTTTAAGGTGTGTTGAGTTTATCCAGGACAGGGTTTCTGGGCTAGCAAAATAACAGTAGCCAAGGAGGCTGCCAGGAAAGGAGATGGTGCTCGTTTGTGTGTAGGCACATGACTTGTCAAGTGTTAACAAGAGAGAAGGAGGAGACGGTAATTTGTGTGCATTGTAGAAATATATAAAAATAAAGCAGTAAACAGATTGCCTAAATGAAGATGCCTTTTTGCTGCCATGTTTTCAGAAAATTGTACCATTTTGATGAAAGAAAAATAAAAAGGGGGTAGAGATGTTCCTTAAAGTCTGTCTATGGAAAGGAAACTAAACTCCAGAGAGAAAAACAGTGGAAGTTCGATTGTTTGGATTGCTGGGGAAATCAAATTCTGAACTCTGGAATTAGAACTCTTGGGTACCTATTGCAGAGTTTAAACCTGTCCCAAAACTATTTGTTCTGCTTTATGCTAAAGGATTTGCTTGGGCTGAGTCCAGTCTGTGTAGGCCTGGACAGATAAAATCCTGCTCACAGCTGACAGCTCGCAGTGCCATGATCTGCACTAAATGTGGTCCACACGATGAGGACAGGGCTCCAGGGCACTTCTGAACGTGATTTCTATAAATGCATTTTAGTCCTCCCCTGGGATACATGTTCCTCTTTGGAAATGCTGGAAACTCTTATAACCTTTTTCAGACAATGCTTGCAGATGCAGTCATCAAGACATTTTTTGTAATGGCACAGCAGCAACTTTATAAAACATCAAAGCTACTTTTATAGTGGGAAAAATGTCCATTTTCTGAGGCACAGTGTTTTAACTAAAGCATTCTTTGCTGAGGTACTCGAAATGTGGGATATTTTTTTCTGTATCTCCCTCAGGAAAGGCTGCAGAGCCAGGTCAGACTAGGGATCCGTGTGCTGTGTGTCCAGGGTGCTGCTGCTGGGTGACACCACCCAGAGTGGAAAATCCAAGAGCGCTGTTCCATGGGGGGAGTGGCTCTTGGAGGCTTTTTCCCCAGCTTTACAAGTTTATTCCTGCTTGCCATTGTAGCCAGCAGAAAACAAGGAAGACCTTGCAAACAATACATTTGACGCAAAATAGGAGCTCTTACACCGATAGTTGTGTTTGATTTTATTTTTATGATGTAAGTATGGTTCACATGATCTTAACCCAGACCTGAGTGTGGGTGAAAGAGACTGGAAGACATCTGTGGGAATGTTTTACTGTTGAATAAACACTAAATGTGGCAGAGTGTAGTTGCAAAAAGCAATCAGTAGCTTAACCCGTTTCCTAAAATTAAATGCAAGCTGCAGGATCATTTCAGCTTTGGAATACCTGCCTGCAGGGGGACACAGCCAAATGCAGAATTACTGTTTCTTGTTTAAAGCTCCATTTTCCACCTTTGCACTGGTATCCTTTCTGTGGTGTTGCTTGCTCATGAGGACTGCTCATAGGGATATTTTATAGACAGGATTGAGGCAGGTTGAGGCTGGCTCAGGTACGAGGTGCAGTCAGAAGGGAGTTAGTGTCTCAAAAACTATTCCCATGCATCCAAAATGCAGGGTAAACATGAGGCATCAGCAAACCTCCCCTACCTCAGCCCTTGCCTGCCTTGTGGCTGTGTACCTGAGACACATTTCCTTTGCAGCTGGGAGGAAGAAGGACTCGTCTTCCACTGGCTTTGTACAGAGAGTCTGCAGAGTTTGACTCCTGCTGCCTGTGTGGAAGCCCAGGAGACAGCCTCATGGTCTCTATGCTTTTCAGTTTAAGTTTCACTAGAGCTGGAATTTGGGAGTAAAAACATACCAAAAAGCCTATTTGTAAACTAAGTTCTGCATCCTGTGCAGAGTTAAGTATGGTCTGTGTGGCTTTGAAGTGCAGGAGTGTTGTGGAGTGCCAGGCTTGCAGGTTTTGGGGTGTGACCAAGTGACACAGTAGGCACTCACAGTGCCACATATATTCTATAACTTCCTGTCCTCTGTTATTCATTGCTCCGGTTTTTCTTTCTGTTTTGCACTGAGCCAGTCTGCTGCATGCTGAGTGACTGCTGCCTGCCACTCTGGGGGTGCCTGTGCACGTCACCACGGGGAGTTTTGGGGTTCCTTGACATGTGCATGCTCATATGCTCTTGACTGTGTCAGCCATACTTCAACAGTGTTGCGTGGCCAGCTTGCATGCTTATCCCAAAACTCAAAGCACTAGGAAGACTGGCTTGAGAGGCAGGACTTGTTTGCTTTTCTGTGTGGCTGATGCTTGCCTGTCCTGGTCTGTACTGGGTTCATGTCCAGCTTAGCCTCAAAACCAGTTTACTGATTTCTTGTGTTCATCAGTGAATATTTTATTCATTTATCTTAATTTTTCATTATATTCTTCTTGTCTGCTCTGAGAAAACTAACTGGCATGTTTTTGGTGTCTGAATTATCTTCCTTGTTAGTGCAACCTGCTGCAACATTTATGTAGAAAATCAAATTTTAAGCACATGCCCTGCTCCATTTCCCTATTTCCTGGCACATTTTCTTAAGGAGTTTTATTTATGCAGTTTTATTTATTAAGCTGTCTAGATGCAGACTGCTTTCCAGAAGGTGGTGATTTTCTATCACTCCTGCTTGTGGTCTGGGAAAGAGAGAGCTGAGATGGGACCACTGAAAAGGCAGAAGAGAGAACTGAAATGTGTGGGAGAGCCACTGGGGACATTGTGGTTACAGAGTGAAGTGAACTTGGTTTTGTGCAGTGCTGCTGTGCTATAGCAAGAAGGCACAAGGTTTGCTCTAGATACAGTTACAGGAACAAGCTGTGAGCTGAAAAGCTTTCCTGGGGTCAAGGAGAATGGGAAGTGTGAATGTAATTGTTAAATTCAAGAAGGAATTTATGAAAGTTAAAACCAACATGACTTGATTTGTTTATCAGAGAGCTCAGTGCTGTCACATCAGAGGATACAAGCATATTCTACATTTTGAGCCAGGTAGGTAAACTTCATCCAGAGCATTTTAATGTATAAAGATAAAGAAGCTGTGGCTGCTCCATCCCCAGCTGTGTTCCAGGCCAGGTTGGATGGGGCTCTGAGCAACCTGGTCTAAGGAAGGTGTCCCTGCCCATGACAGGGGGTTTGAAACTAATGGCCTTTAAAGTCCCTTCCAACCCAAACCATCTGTGATTCTGTGAAAAGTCAATGCAGACCAGTTCTCTTGTGTCTGCAGTGTTCTAGACCCAGGCTTAGCACAGGTGAGAGATGTGATTTCTGACGGATTGATGTTAAGAGTGGAAGATACTTAGGATAATTTAAAATTAATCAGAAAATGCTCAGGAGTTTATTCAAATTGTAATTATGAGACCAGAGAAACCAAGTGTAATGTGTTGGTGAACACATTTATGTGATACACCTACACTAAGAGATTGCCAGTGCTAGAAATAGTAAGTATTCTTGACTCCATTGTCCACCTAAAGGACCATTAAATACTCTGTTACACCTGAAAATGTCTTCACCATTATTGATTCCCTCAGCTGTTTCTAACACAGCAGACACCCAGCTTTTGTTTCTGCTGGTCTTTTCAATGCCATCAGCTTTTTGAATTCCTGACAAATCTACCATGTCTTTGGGGTGCCTCAGAGACTGATGTTGTGTTAGGGATGCATTTGTGGTAGAAATGGTTTGGCATGAAGTTCTCCTGGTCCTTTTACTGGTGACCTTTTCTCCTCTACAGCTTTCCCATTTTCCTGCAGCTGTTCCCTGGTAGTTTCAAAGATGTTCCCAAAGCATGCTCTTGCTCAGTTCTGCTTGTCTGTGTCACTACACTTTTCTGTGTCTGCCTTATAAGATGCTGTAAGATGTCAATTGTTCTTCTTTTTTTCCTTTGCCCAGGAAAACAAATCAGTAAGTTTAGTTTGGGTGATGGGGGTGAATTTTGGGTTGCTGCTTGTTGTCTTGTGCATGTCCTTGGCAGAAAAGGAGTCTGCCTGCTCTGGTGTGCTCTGCTCCCAGCGCAGACAGCTGCTTCCAGCCAAAGGGAAATCCTCACTGTTTTATGGTGCCTGTGCAGGAAGTGTTGGAAAAGCTGAGTGGAGTTTTTCTAACTCTCTCTGTTTTCCATTAAAATTATTAATATTTAGATACCCACAAGGGAATGGAAAAGGGTAAAAGGCCTTGTGATAAAATTAATTCAGATTTTCTGCTCTGTGAAAAATTCTGTCTGAAATGCAAGTGATAAAAACCTGATTAGACTTTAGAAGTTACAATAATAGTGTAAGCCAGTTGAAAAATAAAACTAAACCCTTGCACACTGAAATATTTTCAAAAGCTGGTTTTAACCTTCAAGAAGCCAGAAGATTTTTAAAGCAGGGTTGTGATGGTCTCTCAGGGTGAGATACCCTGTTTCTTGCCATAGGAATGATGCCCTGGTAGACTGTGCTTCTGTTCCTGGCAAGGCCCATGACTTTTCTTCCCAGAGCTGTGGCAGATCTGGCAGCCCTGTGCCTTTCTCCTCATGAAGAGGTGAATAAATGGTGTCAGAGCTCTTCTGTCCGGAGTGACTCAGCTGTAGGAGAGTCAGCAGCCGAGCCAAGAGCAGAAATGAGGCCTCCTACCCACCAGGTCAGTGCTCAACACACACAGCTGCTCCTTGCAGAGGTACCTGTTGGACAGGTGGAAGGCTTTCAGTTTTTCCTCCAGGTTTCCTGCTCATTTTCAGCCTAAGGTAAGGCCTGGCAGTCAGTCTAGCCTCACTTAACGTCCAGAGCAAGTGTTAGAAACTGGCAGAGAACAGGATTTATAGCTGGCTTGGAGCAAGGCTTACAAGCCTTTGGGCTGCAGCCATGTAAAGTGAGATTCATTGGCAATTCTTTTTCTTAGATGTTCTGTTTCTGATAGTTTAATATTATTAAATGCATTATTAGTATTTATTAAATGCCTGAGAGCATGTGTGGCACTGTACCAGGACCTGAGCAGTGAGGGCTCAGTTTCCATGGCAGCAGGAGCACAGTCCTGTACTTGCACAACCAGAAGGGCTCTTTTTGGCTCTCTGTGCTGTTGTGATTACTTTTTATTTTTAAAGATAGATACAGTATTTAAAACCTAATTCATTAGAGCTGCAGAATCTTGTCCATCCTGAGTGAGAATTTTGCCTGCTGTAAGTTTCTTTATCTTTTCCTTGAGTTCTAGCTTTGTTTCTGTAGCTTCTGTGGGTGTGATTTCTTTCACTTGCAAAATAGTGAAAGGCGTAAAAGTGTGTTTAAAATTCATTGTAATAGGTGGAAATTTTCTCTTGATTTTGGTTAAATTTGAAATATTACATTGTTGTAGACTTTTCCTTTACAGGTAGATAGAGCATAGATTTATCAATTAAAATAATTGTTGAAGAAGCTGGTTTCTACAACTGACAGTAAACTCTTAACTGTACTGTGTCCCTCATTTAGATAAGTGCTCCAGTTCCAGGTTTTAACTTTGTATTTTATTTTAGCTGGCCTTGTTTCATACTTTTTTCATGCTGCCTTCCTTGACATGTAATGTGTAGTGTGACATACACTGAGGTGATACTTTGCTTCATTTCAAGGGGTGAATTAAAACTTTTGTTTGATCCCAAGTCTTTGTCCTGCTGTGCATTACTCAGTGGAGGTTTTCTGTCTGTCTTTGCTTTCCATGTATAAAGCTAATGTGATTAATTTCTTTGGTGGCTTTTCAGGCTTCTGTTTTTGTTGATCTAGGTGAGTAAGATTGTGGGCATCTTTCCAAATGTGTTGCATGAGTCTCCTACGATAGATACCAGCTGCTTGGCTTGCTGTTGAGTAGTGACTGTATATCAGCAAACCTTGCTGGATTTACTGGATGTGTTCCATCCAGATATGATACTACTCTGTTTGATCCAGGGAGTAGTTAAGACCATAAAAATCAGCTACAGCAGGAGTAGTGAATATTCTTGCACTGAGAATAAGAATTTCAGATGTAAACGTACAACTTTTCATCCTGAAATCACTCGTGCATCTATAGAGCTACTCATAAACAGAGAAATGGCCCAGTTTCTTTGATAGCAAATGTCAGTGCTGACTGATATAGGCCAAGAAATACACCTCCTGCCTCTGTAACTCAGTGCTTCTATTCTTGTTTGTGTGGTTGTGTTACGCTCCTTACACATTTGTCATCCCGTGGCTGCTTAGCAGTTCAGCTTTCTGTGAATCTTTGCCATACACGTGGGCTAAATGTTATCTCAGGGACATGAAAATCCATGGTTGGGGAAGTTACCCTCTGCCCAAGGCTGTAGAGCGATTCAGCAACTCATTGTGGATGTTAGTGACTCATGAAGAAAGACCCCGGTTTGTTTTTTTCAGGTCCATTATCAGGTCGTTTTACGCAGATCGTGTTCCTTGGATTAAAGGGCTGCTCAAGGATTTAGCCTTTGTCCTATACAGTTCGTAAAATGTTCAGAAAAACCCCAGTGTTGAGACAATTCACTATTTCAAAATTTTAGTGTTGGGTCAAATGCAAGAAATGCTTCACATATCTCACTTCTTGTATTTAGTGTCAGAGACACAGAAAATAAAGGTGTTTGAGGAGGAGCATAATAATTTTGTGTTCCAAGATGAACTTTCTTTTTGTGCTTTCCAACATACCCTGATGCACAGCCTGTGTACAGATGGACTTCGCTGCAGCCACTTCTTCAGGTGGCCCAAAATGCCTGTTGTGAGACTGCCCACGACAGACTCTGTTTGCTAAAGAGGCTCTTTCCATTCTGTGTGTGTGTCTCCAAGCCTCCTTCACCTCCTGCCCTCACCTCGCTGTTACGTGAGCATGAACTACTGAAGTGACTTATCACCTGGTGCACCCGTTCCTCCATAAATTATTAGTAACCTATCACTTTCTGGAAGGAACCAAGATAACTCCTGAGAGGAGAGTTTAATTTGCTTTTGTTTATTTTACAGCTGCCACTCTTTTCCTTCTTCCTTTCTCGTGTAAAACAACAAAGACACAGTTTAGATTGCACAACTCTGAAGTTTGCTCAAGGTGGGCTCGGTACATGGTTTAGGAGGGATACGAGCACTGCTCTTTGGTAGGTGATAAATAAGGAGTTTCAAAGGGAACCTCTGGACCAATCTCTGCCAGGATCACACTGGTATGTTGAAATTGCTTTACTTCAAGCTCTTTGCTGGATGATTTCTGTTCCCCCTTTTCACAAGAACTCTTTTAACACCGAAATCTGTCCTATTTTTTATAAAATAATGTGTTATATGTATTTGCCCAAGGTGCCAGTGCGTGTTGATCCCTGAAGTTAAATTAGGATTAAGGAGTTGCATTGACAGGTGCTGAAAAGAATCATATCTGTCTGGTTCTTGACTGCAGGGTCTCTGATTGTGGCATGGCACTTCAAAGAGAGTGAGAGTAGAGCAGGGGAGAGATCCTGGGGCACCCTTTCCTAGAAGGAAATGATAAATAATGCACTTAAATTTTTCTCCATGGTTGTGGACAAGTATTTGCCTGAGTAATATGGAACCTTTCCCAGGCTTGCACACAGCATCTCATTGCCTTCCTCTCCCTTCCAGTCTCTCCCCGTGAGTTTGGCCATTAATTCTCATGGCTCTGTTTCACAGAGTGCCCATCCCCAACAGCAATGCACAGAGCCTTTGTTAACAACCTCCCTTGCTCAGGCATTGCAGGGGACTCTGCAGGCATTTCCTCACCTTCGATTATGCAATCATGTGAATATTGCAATCATGTGAATAGTGCAAGCCTTTATTTGTGCTAATGCTCCTAGAAAGAATTAATAATTCCAATGCACAAATGTTGTACTTCAGCCAGCCAGAGACTGCTAAGTTCTCTTTGCCCAGATCTAATTATTAATTTACAGTATTTTTATATTTTGAGACTGAAATGCAGGTTGAGGCTGCCAGGGTGACCAGTGTTGGAGATTCCAGAGCTGATGTGGAGCTCCACACCTGCCCTGTTGATTCCAGTCCAGGGCTGTCGTGCACCAGATCGTTGGGCACTGTGAACTGCACTGGCAAGCAGTACCCCGGGAGATGTGTGTCACAGAACAAAAGCCATCACTGTCACTGAACAGTCTGATCCAGCTTTCAAGGTCAGGACTGAGATATTCAGCACCATGGGAAATGCTGCATTCCTGCAGCAAGAGTCAGGGTTGTGCTGGGGATTACGGAGTCCTTGGTTTATGGGGCTTTTGCCTTGGCAGCTTCATCCTTGCCTGCTCAGCGCACTGGAGGAGTGTTTCAAGGAAACCTGAAACCAAAATATCCTTTTAGAAGACTGTTTTCTTTCCTTTTCCAAGCAGGCTGGATAGCTGTCAGTGAGTTGTCCATAATAATAAGGGTTGAGCAGTGATCTTTATTGCTTACTGGTTCCTTTTCTGAGGTGCATTGTGCAGTCTTCATCATCATATTACAGGGTTAAATTTAGAATGCAAAAAAGATGCTTCTCTGACAGTGAAAACCACCGAGGGGGAGGAAGGCAGCCAAGTACAGGACCTATTTTTCCCCCTTCCTACAAAAGTGTTTTCTTCTTGTGGGAGAGTGTGAGTTTGAATATGGTATTAGAAACATATTTGGTGAGTGGTTTAGGGCAGAATCGTGCTGTGTTGTTTTTGAAAAGGGTTCTCTCCCTGCTACTTGTTTCTACTGAAGTCATGTGGGGTTAGGTTTCCTGAGAGGAAAAAACAAACCTGGTGAGATCTAGAACAACAAACTGGAATTCCCTTAATTTAATTTATGGCCGTATTTTGTGGCTGTGGTACACCTGAGAGCTGTATCACCTTTTCTGGAGATGGATGGGGGTGAATTTTCTGTAGATGAAGCGTAATGGTGCATCAGCTTGACCTTTTACATAGGAAAAGGGCATGTGTAAATTTCACTTTTCTACTGTAATCAGTTGGGATTATCTGCCATTGTGTTGGGTTTTTTCCTCTGCTTTTATAATAGCAGAGAATTTTACAGCAGTTTGACATGTAAGAATGATGGAGGTTTCACTCTCTTACACTGGATAAATTCTCGTCAGGAGATGATTCATACCTGTTAGGACTCTGTGTGTGAGAGTTATATTTCTTATTGGATGTGAAGGGGAAGATGGAGGATCTCATTTCACTCTGAGCTGTTAGAATTCAATATGTTAAATGATAAGTGTCTCGGGATTTGGGGAAGATATTTGCTGTGTGTTCTGCTCTAATTAATTGCGATGTTAGGTGGGGGTTCCTTATTACTTTAATCTGCGGACAGCACCCTTCTCTGATGGTGAAAGTTGAAGAGAGAAAACATCTTGTCTGTGTGAGGGCTCAGCCTGATCTTGCTGCTGCTGAAGTCTCTGAGGAAATGCTGATTGGATATTTTAGATTGCTGACTAAAACTTGGCCCTGACTAAAACAGACCTAAAACAGGTCTGGCTTCCGAGCACAGACCTGACTCTCTCCCTGCTGGTGTAGCTGTGTTGAGATTGACATCTCTTAGCTGGAAAAGCTGCTGCTGTGGGCCAGAAAGGCTGAAAGGAGATGGATTTGTGTGGTCCATGAGGTCCTGCCAAGAGAAGTGCCCTGGCTGGCCTTGCTGAGCACGGGGCTGTGCCCAAGAAGCTGTGCTGGCCAGGGCTTCTCCACAGGGCCACTCTCACCAACCAGGCAGAGCTTCACCTCTGGGTACATTTTATCTCCTGAGGTGAGCCTGTGAAATAATGGTGAGGGGAACAGTGTTGGCAGGGGAATATGCTGGATAATACATGGGTTTTAAGTGATATTTCAAGGGATCTTTGTTCCTTCATAGATACAAGCAGTCACAACTGACAATAAGAAACCTTTCCAAACTCAAAAGTCAATGGCTTCAGGCCTGTGGTGTTCACAAAATATTATTTGCAGTAGTTTTCACCAGGGTATTACTCAGTCTTTCTTTTAGCCTCCAGAAGTGCATAGAGCATCATTGTGGGGCTACAATACAAGTTCTGGCTTTGGACCACTGTTTTGTTCCAAGTGAGGATTAACTGCTCTCTAATTCTCTTTTAGGGGTGAAAGTACAGTTTCATTCCATTCCTGATCTCATGCATCCCCCAGCTACAACGTTGTGTGAGGACTTGCCGTTGGCAAGCCATGAAAATAGAAATCATCCATGTTTTATTGACCACTCAGTCTGTCTCCAGTACTTCTGCTGCTTGTGTTTCCCAGTGTCCTGCTGAAGGAAAGACCAGTTGCAGGCATATTTCAGTCTGTGGTAGCCCTGGTTTTATAAAGATCTTGTTTTCAATTTGGATACTGTGAAATTGCTCTCTTAGGCTCAGTCTGCATTTACAGCTCTGCTCTTTAGTGGAAGGGGCCAAGCTCACTCCAGTGAATGGTGTGTTATTCTACAGCTAAAGCAAGTTCTTCCTGTGCTAAACTTTGGGTGTCTCTTGCTTCTGGACCAGAAAGACCCAGAGCTCTCAGTGTGGTACAGGTGCAGTGTGTTGGTCTGAATTTTGACACAGGAAGTCTAGAAGTGCAGGAGATCACAAGGTTAACGTGATATTTAAATTTTATTGAGAATCTGCTTATGGCAGGAAAATCCTCACTGTGGCTTTGACTTTGCCAGTGCCTCTGGTGTTCACCCTGCCCTGAACAGCACAGCAGCTAAAGTTTCTCCTGGCTTGCCTCACAGTGTGCAGTTACTGTCACAGCAGGAATAGACACAAGGAAGATGAGCAGTGTTTGTCAGTTCCAAAAAATGGAACCACTGCCTGGGATGAATATTCCCAATTAAAGCCCCTTGCCCTGCCTGACAATATTGTATCCATGCCTGAATATGGCTTGGAAAGTCTCAATGTTACTGCTTTAACCACTTGCTTATGAAAAAACTTGAAGTTCATGTTCTGGTTTAGATATTGTGGAATATAGTCAACTGACAAAAATATGCAAAGCAGGAAAACTCCAACCCTGGGCCATTTGGAGAGGTGGTTTTTAATCTAAGCTGCAGGCTATTAGATTGCACAGCAGAACTCTTGGTGAGTTCCAAGTGAGTTTATTGTTGCTGGGTGAGTATTTAGTGAGTCAGTGTAAACCTCTTTAGTTCTGTTATGTCAGTAATGCAACTTCCATCCTGCTTTTTCACTAACCTTTCTCAGGTCACATTTAACAGGAGTTTCCTGTAATATATAGGTACTAAAACACTTCCAGTATATTAGATTTTTTTGTTTGACTGCAAAAAATGGGCAGGAAGAGTTGCCAAATGTGAGTAGGCACATCTCCATGTCTATCACTGCTCTGCACTTGTTTATAAGTGTATGAACTTGATGGATATTTGTTTTGATGAGCTTTTGCCAGGTTGGCCTTTTGTTCTGGCAGCATTATGTCTGACTAAGTGAGTCAAATAAACTGCCTTGGAGTTTTCCAGCATGCTGTCTCTCCTCTAGATGAAGGGCAGGTAATTGTGACTCAGTCCTGCCAAACCTATTCTGTTACAAAGAATTTCTAGGCAGGTGCCTATAGAGTAAATCTCTGCTGCTCTTGCAAGGATCTTTGCTCATGGAGGCCATTCCAGGGACAGTTTTCAGGGGGAACAGGCAGGAGGAGCCAGGCCTGCTGGAGGGGCTGTCCTCAGGTCTCCACAGGAAAAGTGCCTCCCTGTGCAGGGAGCCTGCAGTGTCAGCCTGGGGATTGGGCTCCACACCCTGCACTGACTTGCTGCTTTCCATGGAATTGGCGGCATGCAGAAAACTCCTGCTGTCAGTGCAGAGACATGGGAGGGGGCAGCTGCATGTCAGGAAGGTGCTTCTCTGCTGCAATAAGTAGAAATAGGAAAGTAAAAATGCCTACCCTACCTGTCTGATTGTTTGTGGGCCAGATAGGCCCCAAAGGTAATACTAAGGATATTCTGTAAATGCCCTATTTTTAAAAATGAAAACAAGAAGTCTCGTTATAGCCATTGAGGGTATGCACTGAGAGCAGGGTACCCAGCTGTATTAAAATGTGCCTGATCAGGCAGGGGCAGGGACTTGGTATAAAATCCCTTTCTAAGCTTTCATTGACAGCCTCCTTCAGCTCTCATTTTCCCAGTTTGCCCACTTGTGAGATGGAGAAGGGCTTTGTCTTTGTTTTTGTAGAATAGTGCAGTCGATGAATGGTCAAAAGAGTGGAACAGGAGCTTGGTATTGCTGTTTAGTTAAATGTGTGTGCTTGCAAACAAAATCAGCAAGTTGGCATTTGGTCAGGAGAAGCAGCTTTCAAGTTTAGAGGGACGGGCTTCTGAATCCAGTCAGAATACTGAATGCAACCCAGATGGCATCCTGGAGGGAAGCTCTGTGGCATCAATTAGCTTGTAGGTGACCATGCTTCCAGCCAACTGTGAGTTACTTGGCAGCGTGCCACCTGACTGCTAGTGAAAATTCAAGAGCAATGAGATGAATTAAAGTTCCTCAGAGACAAAGAGAAAGATGTCTTCACTTGAGGAAAGAGATTTGTGGCTACTATTTCTGAAATTATTTAAGCTGCCTGTTTTGTACAGCCACATATCTCAGCCTTGCTTATGTATGTTTCTTTGCTGACTTTGTATATGTAAACCCATTTAAAACTTCCCTCAAATTTCACATGAAATTTGTTCTAAAGAAGGAATCTGCAAATAAAAGGGCTACCAGTAGCTGGACTGGTGCCCACTACTGCCCTTGTAGCTACTAGAAGGTGAACTTAATTTAACATTTCCCTCTGGAAATGATGTTCTTATCTAGATTTTAGGGCTTCTATATTTCTGCTAAGAGTAAATGAAGTTGTTGCACTCTGGACTCAAAAAGAGCTGCCAAATCCTGAAGAACTGGCTGCATTGTAATAGATTGTGTTAGAACAGTTTCAGATCATCCCACTGAGGACTGAGCCTATGGAGCAGTATGAGTAAACACTCATATGGGACAGATGTGATTTATCTGATATTAGAATGAGCTGGGACCAGTTTTTGTTGCCTTTGAGTTTGTTCATCAGTAACAGAAATACTTATGCATGGCTTTTCTTTTTGTAAAACAAGTTAATTTTAAAGGGACTTGAAATTATCTGTCTCAAGTGCCAACATTTCAGATGTCTTTTGCATCTGTGCAGTGAGGGATAATTAGGTTTGTGGAGCAGATGTTGTGGAAGCCTGCACTGCAGCATGTCTGCCTGTTTCTGGTCACAAAGATTTACTCCTGGGTGCACTTGCTTTCTTTTTATGGCAAATTAAGAGAATGGCAAATTCCCAGTCTTGTGTATGCAGTAAGAATTTCAAGATCTCATATGAGATTGAAGCAGTAAATGCTTCACTAAGAGCTTTAGAAATGGGTGGGTTTTTCTCTCAAGAATTTATTTCAGCTGCTTAGTAGTGAGTTTTTACTCTGCACCGAAATGTGTTGTGGCTTTTTCAAAAAGAGCAGAAGTGCTTGCAAAGAGGTACTGATGGTGAGGTTTTTCACTCTGTTCTGCTGACATAGAACAATTTGAAAAAAAAAAAGTGCCCATGGAAAGCAAAATATTACCATTGTCCCAGAATTGCGTTCTGTCGTGTACAACCTTGTGTTGTGCTGCTTGCTAAAGGGATAAAAAGATTTTGTAAATAGCCAGATAGGAACAAGGCTATGAACTGGATGCTAAGAGTGACCTAGGACTGGCTTTGTACAGTACAAACTGTTCTTCATGATGCTTTCTGCTCTGGAGATGTGGTTTTCCTCAGTTTTATCACATCACACAAGGTTGTGTGCTTCTCCCAGTGTAGGTGTTAATGAAAAAAAACATGTTTTGATTTTGAAAGTATTACATGTAAAAAGCAATGAAGTGGAGGTCGCCTTTTTCATCAAAATTGACATGAGAGTTTTTAATGAGCTGACAATATAATATACAGAGGTGCTTTCCCTCATCATGTCACCAGGTGTGCCTGGTTGTCACAGCCAAGGGCTTAGGGAGCTGGTCTTCCAAAGGCCACCCATTTGCTTTCATTCCAGGAGGGCTCGAGGCTCTCTCAAAGATGCCTTTACTGGGTCGTTCCTCCTGGCTTTATCCTGTACAGCACACGGGTTTGTTTTTACACCTTCAAAAAGATGTGGTATGAGAAACAACAACAGCTTCAAGGAAGGACCTGGAGACACAGCACTAAAAAATAAAAGCATTCAAAGCTTCCCAGGAGTGCATGTATGTGGAAAAACACTACACACTCAAAGCACTACAGTGGGAGTTGTATTGGGGTGTGCTTTCAACTGAGCACCAGAAATGGGCACCAGTTTCATATTTCTTACTCATGTCTGGTTGAGTCAGTTACGTTCCAGTTCAGAGCAAACTCACCTTCAGTTTGAAGTTACTGGAAGTGTCAGGGATTTCCTCGATCTGGTTCTTGCTTTCTTAGTGACTACTGAGGGAAGAAGCATGGGCAAGCACTCCCAGGCATTTTGCAAGGAAAGCTAACGCATAAAGTTATTTTTAGATCTGATTTTCTAAAATGCCTGCTGAAAAAGCTTTCTCTGCTTTGCATAAGAATGAACCTGGCAATCAGATCCTTATATAAATAAAACCTGAAGCTCACTCAATCAATATTTTGTTCCTCTCTTGGCTCATATAGAATAAAATCACAGAGCTAGTTAGTTTTCACAATTAATGCTGATCTTGCAACAACAGTCACGATTTTAAGAGTCACCTGATATCTCTGCAAAGTCCTAGTCAAAGAATTTTTTTTCTTTCTCCAGAGGTTGCAGTGTCATGGCACTCTTCTGCTCTGAGGAGTTTATTTTTCACATCACTTTTGGCAGAATCATGTTTGAGAGCTGCACGTTTCTCCTCTTTAAATATTGCAATAATTTTGAAGTCATCCTGACAACTGAGTCATCTGGGTGACTTTCCTCTCATCTTCCATACAGGGTGAATCCTCCTTGTGCTTGCTGCACAGGTACATTCAGTTCCTTCCCCTCATTCACTTCCAGTGGTTTCTGCAGTTCTCTCTCAGGGGCTGGGAGAGAGGAGAGCAGCAAATAAATATGGCAGAGGGTTGCTATGAATATACAATTTCTGTTGCTGGCAAAGCTCAAAGTCTGTTTCAGTTTTCACTTGATCTTTCCAAAGAATCCCTCCAAAAGGTTCTATTATCTTGTCAGAGCTGTGCTCTGAGGATGCTGGATGAACTCTCAAACCCCAAAGCACTCCAGACCTTCCCACATGCAGCAGCAGCTCTGCAATGAGGAGTGGGAGCAGTGCCCTGTTCCTCCTGGGGCAACAGCAGGGAGGTCTTGCAAGGGCCACTGTAATATTTCAGTACCTGCTGGGACAGTTTATTTTCTTCTGATCTCTGAGGCAGAAAAGTGTCACAAAGCTGTAAAGGACTTAAAATTTGGAAACTCAGCTGCTGCTCATCAGCACCAATAGCTGAACTTTGAGTCTGATGCAGCCAAAGGTGCCTGAGGCTAACACACTTTTTATATTGGGATATTTCCACATAGAAGATCATTAATCTTCAGGGTAGAATAAATCTTGATTTAACCTCTGGGCCCTCTGGAGTGTCTCTTGGTGTTGTGTTACTGGTCAGTATAAAAAGTCCAATTTAGTCCTCAGAATTTGAACTTCTGTGGCTTTCACATTTCAAAGTCAGCTCTGCTTTCCTATGGGATTATCTGCTGTGGGTTTATGCAGGAGCTGAAAGGACATTAGTTTTTCCATTAACATGTGACAATTGCTCATGCTCCTCTTTCTCCCCCACCAAGGTTTTTGGCATGGTATTGCATTCCTATCAAGTCATTGCTCTTGGGCTCATGACTCCCCTAATCTCATGGGACATTTTAAATTCATTTTTTCATCATGGTGGGTACTACTTGGTGGTTTTGTTGAATATCTGATCTGAGTTTTTAAAATGCTTTCCATATTTTGTAAGAATGGCATAAGGAGGACTCTTCTCTTGCCTTCTGCTCTAGTGGTGACTCAGCAGCTGCCTGGACTTCAGGTCAGGTGGCCCAGGGTGATTGGTGCTGGGTGTCCCAGGTACAGAGACCAGGAAAGATAACCTGTGGCCTGGAGAAGGACATCTGCTCCTGTGCCCTGCTCAATTCCTGTGTTTCGGGTCATCTGGCCATCTTTGCCTGCATCTTCATGTCTGCAAACCGTGGTGACAGAATCTCCCCTGCAGACCTGTTTCTGGCAGCACCAAACCAGAGGGGAAATGTGGTTTGTTGTCTTTCCTTTGAAATCCTCCTGCAGAAAGGGAGCAGGACATGGGGCAGAGCTTGTGAAAGAAAAAGCCCTTGGGTGAGTTCAGCCTCTGACCACTTCCCTCCCAAGCAGGAGTGGCACTTTCTGGTGACTGCTTACATTGACTAGAGATAAAGCAGTCTTTTAAGTGCAAAGTATTTCATAGGCAGTTCTCAAACTAGAGCTGTCCAGCTCTATAGCTTTTGGGTGTTTGATAAAGTCTTCTTAGGATGGCCACCCTTCCAGTCAAAGTCATCACAGCAAGGTTTCAGGACTTCTAACTTCTTTCTCTTCCATTTGACTTCAGTATTACACAGCCTTTGGTCTGGTGCCTCATCTGATTACCTCCCATTTGGTACTCTTCTGAGATGAGAACCTGAAAAACACAGCCAATCCATGACACTAATGCCACTAATTGCAACTAATGAGTGTGTTTAAAAGCATTCTCACAAGCAAATCCAGACCCAGCCTAACAGGGACTGTGGTTTGTGCTTGAAGCTGTAGATACTCTGATTGGGCTGTCAGTGCATCTCTGACCACCACCAAACAGGATCTGTGCACAGAATTTGCTTTCCTTCAGTGAGGATGCTAATTCAGAGCTCTCTCACACAAGCTGTCATCTGAATCTATTAATAAAGTCCCTATAAAGATGATAATCTCTGAGACCTACGCTTCATTTTCCAACTTGATTGAAATTAATCAGCTGGTTTGATTAGTAGGTATTAACCAGAGGTCTAACAGAAAAGCAATGTGATCATGTAATCATCATGACTTTAAGTTAGCAGTCTACAGACAGACTTGACTTATCTGGAGTTCCTCCTCTGTCTCTGCCAGGAGCAGGGCTAGGTTACAAATGCATGGCAGTGCTGAGTTCTGCTGTGAACAGAGGTACCACTGATGGATCCTGGCTCCATGTGAATGTCATACAGGAGAGATACTTCCAAAACACAACACCTACAATGCTCACAGCTCCAGAATGATGAAAAGTTGAACCTTTAATGGTGCAATTGGCTGTACTCTTTCAGTTTAAAATCATTACTCCTTGTCCTATCACTACAGGCCCTGATAAAAAGTCTCTACATCTTTCTTGTAAGCTCCCTTATACATTGAAAGGCTGCACTGAGGTCTCCTGCAGGAGCCTTCTCTTCTCCAGGAATCTGAAGGATGAGTCTGTGTCTCCTGCAGTGAAAGGACCCTTGGATTCTGTGATACAGGATTAGTTAGGAGTAGCTTTTCAGCAAGAAAATAGGGAGAAAATTGCAAGGATGGGAGCATTCCAGTGGGCAAATTCCAGAGGACACAAAGCAGTAAGAATGTAGAAATGCAGTCTGCTCATGGAACAGAAATTGCACTTGCATTTGAATCTGAGAGGGAGGCCCTGGCAGATAAAGGCTGTGGGCCCTGATGGAGTTTGGAGCAAAGGCCAGCTGGGCAGCAGTGTTTGGCAGCTTGGGGCTGTGCCTGCCTGCTGCCAGGCCCTGTCTGGGGGCTGCTCACTCTGTGCTGGGGGATTCTCTGGTGTCTGTCAGTGCTGAGAAGTGTTCATTAAAGGAGGTGGTGCTGGTGTCAGACGTCCTCATGTAGGGTTGTCACAGTCTGGTTATTCTGCAAAGATTAGTTCTTTTATTGACTTCTTGCTGAAGATTGGCATGCATTTCCTGAGGAAAATCTGGACATCCTGCCCTAAAAATAGCTGAAGACAACTGGCTTCTGAGGAGTTTGCAGTCAGTCTGTGGCCTTAGAGGAAACAAATCTGTTTGTGAGCTTCTGGTGAGCCTATCCAATATGTGACTGTCCAGTCTTCTACGTGTTCTCTTAGCCCAAACCTTTAACTTGTTCACCAGATCACCCCAAGTGCAACCTCTCTCAAATTCAGGTAGGGTTTAGGAGGCCAGTGTGTGACTGCACCCTTGTGCTGGCTGTGGCTGCTCCAGGTACAGTGCCCCAGTGGGATTTAGGATGTGCAACCCACAGTAGCCCATGGCTCGGTCTGAGCTGTCAGGCAGTTGAAGCTCTGCTGGACTGGGCTGTGTTCACAAAATTGTGATGTGTCCATGTAATCAATGAGGAAAATCAACAGGAGCCAACGTGTGTACACAAGCAGGCAGGATTGATGGCTGTGTAACTCACTGCAGGCCTGGGACAGGGCTGCACACCAGGGAAGGAAATAAGCAGCAGTGTGGACAGGGAGATGTGGAGGTGTAAATCATTTGCTATGTCTTTGTCTACTGACTTTTGGGGAAAGTGTGACTCCAGTCAAATGGGAATGGCTGTGATGTGATGGCAGAGCTGTCAGTGAATTGAGGTGAGGTGTCTGTGCTTCACTGCCTCTCAGAAATTGCTCTGTCCTTGGCTTCAGCTGCATTTTTATGTGACATTGGACAAATGGCTTAACCTCTCTGGGCATCGTTGCTTAAAATGGAAATATAAATATTTTCATCAACCTTTGTGAGCCATCACTGGATTAATGGATAAAAATTGCTGCATAAAGGGTGAGCATCATGTATGATGCATTTAATCTTGTTTACTTGCAGCTGGGCTACCTTGAAGTGTCACAACTACCAGATGTGATGTGCAAGGGGACCTACCATGTTTGCTTGAGCCAAGATGCCTCCAAAACTAATTTCACCTATAAATTCTTCAGATTGGTTTAAAAACATATTTTCAATAGGGTTTATTTAGTGTTTGTGCAGCAGAGTTTCACTTTCTCTAATGGACACTCTGAGCTCCATGCTTTCAAAAATTGCTTAGGGAAATGACAGCATAGACACTGACAACCATGGTCTCCAGGAGCAAACCTGGGTAGGCAGAGGAAAAGGAATATATCATGGTACTTCCAGGTAACACATCTTCTGCTTTATTTATTTCATTCCTTGGATCTTCAGCCTCCTATTTTTAAGCAAACTATTTCTGTGCATTGTCGTTTGAATTGCAATATTTAAAATGACAGTAAGTGTAATATCTTATCTGTTTTTACTGAGAAAAAGAGTCTAGATAGATACAAAAAGTGACATCTCTCTCAAGGCCTAGAATTAGCAGTCCACACTGAACCTTGTCCATTGGACTGGCTTGTCTCTGAGAGTGCCCCAAACTGTTTTTCTGGCATGTAGCTCTTGCTTTTCTGTTGGGGAATCATCATCCAATCCTCCAGTCTGCAGGTGTGCTGCTTCCATCCCTGAGCTGGTGCTCAGCCCTTGGATAGTTACGGAAGTGGTGAGTTTTGCTGCCAGGTTGTTGCATGTCTGTGAATTTTGTATTGCAGTGGTTGTTTGCTGTGCTGTTCAGACACATCTTCCTGAATCAGACACTGTTCCAGAGTGATTTGGAAATCTTTCTTCTTAGGGACAGTTACACTGGAGAGACAAAGCTGTTCCCAGCCAAAACAGCCCATGGAAATAAGGGGCCAGTGGGAGAGCACAAACTGGGGCAACACGTGGAAAATCTGGCTTGTCCAGTGGCAACTGGTGGTCTGTGTCAGACCAGGGCATCCTGGTGTTTGGCATTCTACAAACACAGCAGAGACCTGGCTCTGCGGTTTTTGATTCTCTTCTAGATGCTGACAGCTGGGAAGAAGCACAAAGACAGTCTCTGATAGGAGTAGGGTACAGTAAGAGCACAACAAATGTCTCTGAGCATGTGTCCATCTCCTTGTCTGTGTGACCTTTGCTATTTCTTCTTCAGGTCTCTTGGATGTATTGGTAGAATCATGTTTTCTTTCTCACTGCTGGAAAAACTTCACGTGGCAAATGTGGTGTGACTCGAGCTGTGATTGGCAACGACTGAGATTGTCCCTCCAAACCTTGCTGGGGTTTGTTCAGGACTCAGAGAAGAACAACAGGGAAGGGTTGGGGCAGGAAAGAATCAGTAGCCAGCAGTGTTGTCACAGGCCAAGCACTGTCATCACAAACCCCTGGCACTCAGCTGGGAGGAGGATGTTGGGGTGTTCCTTTTGATTCCTGAAGCCACAACGGCTGTCTGCTTTTGTTAGGAGGCTTCCCTGTTATCCCACAATCCCTTCAGACATTGAATTTGTCTGCATTTCTGCCTACATGGTGGGGGGTGTTGGGAAGCTTCTTGTTTCAGAGCACTTGTGGTCTCTGAATGCGACTTTTTACCCTAATGTGACAAAAAGGAGGCACAAGGCCAGAAACAGCGTGCTGTGCTGTTTATTGCTTGATTTATTTGTGGCCATGTCTGTCACACAGATGCCAATGTGTTTTATCTTCATTTACAACAGCCCAGAATGTTTCACCTGGACTGACACACGGTCCTGGACCAGACAGGGAGGTTCCATAGGGAGGTTTTTCTTAGCATGTAGTTTGTTGCTGTGATTTTTTTTTTTAACCCCTGCTTCTCTCTCCGACCTTAAGTTCACTTGTAAAGCTGTGCATGTTTTCCATGCACAGTTTGGATAATTAAAAATAGCTGCTCGAGGCGCTTGGCTTCTGTGCAGTCTTTTATCAATAGTGCCTCTGAGAATACCTTGTGTTTGGATGAGTGGTTTTAAATAGAGTGGTGAGAACTGCAGGGAAGACAAACCAAGCAGGCCTCTTTCACAGCAATCTTTTTTTACTTTGAAATGCCTAGAAATAATTTTTAAACTGAAAACAAAACATACAGGTATTTTCCATTTAATGAGTTCTTGTTGATCTTGTTTTCCAATCATTATTAATTTTTCTTACTGGTGGAAGAGTTCATGGGTCTGACATGGGGGCCCATCCTCATTATTCTGTTCTGTTATTGTTCTCAGAAATCAGATTTGTTACTTGGTGTGCAACAGGCCAGTAACTACACACTGGAGAGACATCGGTTATTTATTTCAGAGCTGCACAAACCCGGGTGCTTGGTAGTGTTCCACAGATCAAGCACACCAACTATCAAAACTTTTACTATTTATACCTTTCAGCAAACAAAGGAATTAGTGTTCATTGGCTACAAGTGACACAGTTCTCTTATTAATTAATATTCTGTTTTCTATTGGTTAATAATTCTCTCGCCTCTCATGCTAATTAGGCCGCATGCTCAGTCCCTCTCTCCTTTTGAGTCAGTGGGTTTCTTGGGTCAGTGGTCACGAGCTGCCCCTGCCAGAATTATTTTTTACCCAGTTGGAGCTGATTTCAGCACAACTGCTGAGTTGGCTTTATTAGTTTCCCCTTATCTCAGGAGTTGTGCAAAATGCCCTTGTGGCCCATAAATTCTGCATTCTTTGTGTCCACTCTCAGTGGTACCTCCTTCTCCCCAGCCTTTGTTAACCTCCCTGTGTCTGAGATAACTGAAACGTGTCCAGCCCTAAACCTTATCGAGGCAATTCTGCCACCAAGTAATTTATTTTTCTAACACCTGGACATCACTTAGAGCCTGTTAGCTGCTCTCAGTTTTGCAGTTAAATCTCCCTTCTTGTTGATTAGGCTTCAAAATATACCAAGATCAAACACTAAAGAAAGGCCTTTTTAAAGAAAATTCTACGTGTTCCACGTTTGCAGCATTGTGAAGAACCCAGTATGGTGGGCTGAAGAGGATGGTGCCCGAAGCTGGAGAGAAAATCATCCGTGCAAGTTGCTACATAATCTCCTTCAGTGCTTATCTTGGGCTCTGGAACTGAAGACATTATATCCCATTAAAACTAAAATTCCCATTTATTAAAAACCGCTGAATGTACTTACAGTCAAAATAGTTGCCTAATTTCTTTTCTCTCTTTCTGCAGAAACCTCCTTCCTCCCACCCCAAATCTTCAAGATATGTTCTTTACCAGAAGTCGATTTGATGTGTAAATCTTCCACTGATTTATTAGTGACTTTTCATCTTCCTAGTCTGCCAGGATCTATCTATTGTAAGACATGCAGTATTACTAATTTTCTTTTTTTCGTGTGCCACTTACTACATCAAAATACTTTGCCATGCTTTCTCTCTACCACGTCTGTGTGTTAAACAGTTCAGGCTTGCTGGAGGCAATAGAAATATAAAGGAATTGCTGTTGTCTGTGGCATGCTCAGACTGTGAACTTACATTTTCAAAGCCTTTGTTCCGATATGTTTCATGAGTGATGCATTCACTTAAAGAAAGGTGGGTAGATGTACAGGAAAAAGGTTTCTCCTCTTCACCTGCAGATTTTGAGCCTCGTATGCTATTTTTCATAAAAATCTCATGTAGGGCTCAGTATCCTATTTCTTTCTACAAAAAGAGGGAAAGCTCATCTGAAGATGCAGAATATTGCATGAACATGGGATTTTTAAATAATTTTTTTATAAATAAGAAAGTCCTCCTAATAGAAACAGAATAAACCTACCCCCCAGCAGTGTTGTGTTGTAATCATGATCTGCAAATCTGCATGTGTAACCTCATCCTGTACAGAGCTTTCTGACTTTCTGGGAAGCTTCTGTCCATGTACTCAGAAGTAACAGAATTGGGGATGTGTGTGCCTTTTATGACAGGGAATTAATGTTATATAGTACTGCAATATTGATTTTTTTTTGTCATTGATAGACATGGTGCTGTCTGAGCCATTGATATTTTGAGTCCTGGAATTATAGGTGGGCAACACGATAGGTTTGTTACTATCCTAAGTCATTTTGGTACTGATTTAATTTTACCTTTGGTGAATTTCTGATGCTGACTTTGTTGATTTATACATTGGGAGAGAAAAATAACGTATGTGGTCTGACGACTGTTTGTAGAGTAACTGTGAAAACATTGCTAGGAAAACATGAAAGGGAAAAACAAAAAGCCATAAAGTCTTCATGATGTTTTTTACTCCATTTTTCTTCCTCGTCCCCCATTTTGCACTCATACTGCAGAGAAGTGAAATGAGAATTGAGTTAGTGAACAACTGCAGAACTAAATCCCCAAGGAAGGAAAAATTTCTTTTGTGTGTGCACACACACACAGGAGGATGTGAATGCTTCCTCCTGGGGAAAAGCTGCTTTACACACTCCCTGATGGTAGGGCTTCCTTTTGGGAGTCTCAGCTTCCCCTCCCTGCTGACAGCAGAGTGCCAGGGTGCCTCTGTGCTGACCCCTGTGCTGGTCAGCAGGCAGCTGTCACTCTGGGCTCTGGATGCTTTGCACTCTCAGTCTTCCTGCCTTCACTCCTTTTGAATTTAAATGGAAATTCCACAGATAATCACGGCCCAAACCCTGCTAAGTGCTGACACAGCAGCAGTGCCCAGCTCTTCTGCTGCTCTGACTGGCAGTGTATAGAAGCTAAATGAATACTAATGCTTTCCTGTTGACCAGCAGCTTGGTTTACTTGTCTCTTTCATCTTCTGCAATGAAGTTTGTGCTTTCTGGCTGGGTCATTAATAAAACAGCTAGTGGGTGATTTATTTCACCCAAGGTACTAGTTGGCCATTGTGTCTGCAGTGTCAGCAGTGAATGGCTTTTCTGCTGTTGTCATGGTCTCCCCCTTGATAATCACAAGGATTCAGGAGAATGCAAAGGAGCAGGATTGTGGGGAACTTGCTTACCAAAGTCTTGCTCCTGTTGTGCTCTTTGTGCAGTTTCCAACTGATCATGAGTCCTCTGTGCCTGGGAAGACACCAAGACCTCCCAGGGCACTAGGTAAGAATGCAGGGACCATGTCACATCCCTCATGGTGCAGGGCAGGTGACTGCTATAGCCAGCATAAGATAGATTTTATATATATTTATATATATATATTCATTCCAGGCTGCTGAAGATAAGTGCTGTCTGTCCTCCCTCCTGGTCTGGAGGCTCTTACCAACCATCTCTGTGTGTCTGGTGGCTTTGTGGTTCCAAGTCTTGGCTTAGTTTGGGCTGCCATGGAAAAAAAAGCACTGATTACCTGTCAGTCCTAGGAAAATGTATTATTCAGGGTAACTAAGTTGCTCTATAATCTAAGTCAAGTGTGAACTAAACAATTTTAATGCAGAGGGCATGAGAAAATGACTCACCTGCTCTGAATATAAGATCTGTTACAGGTTCCATAGGATCTCTAGATCATTATATTTAAGGTTTTTCCTCTAGAGAGTGTCAGAAATGGGTTCAGGTTACTTGTTCTGGATCTGGACCACTGTTCAGGTCAGTTACCAAAATAATCTGGTTCAAAAATAGTTCAGCAGGGAACCGATGTAGCAAAGAGAGTCCTGGAATAGTGAGACACAATAAAGCCCTGAAATAGAGCTAACAAAGGTGGCTTAGACTAGCAGGTTTTTTTAGTAAAATGAATGTGTTCCCTTCTCCTGCTAATTTGGGGATATAATAATCTTTACCACTTGTTTGCATTCATTAAAAAATCTGGAACAAGTCCTGATTCTAGGGCATTTGTTCCCTCTCCCATGGTTTTAGTGGAAGCTGCACATGCATGTGCTGGTACTGCTGAAGTAGCTAAAACAGCTCTGCAAATTCTTGCTCGTGGATATGCTTTTAAAAGAATGTGATTACAGGTCTAAAGGAGTAAGTATGTAGTCTCAAAGGCTTCTATACAACGTACATTTTCTTGCATGCAGATGAATTTTTCTGCTTTCTCCTTGTTCTTTCTCCTCTCCTGATTTTTTTTAGGCACATTTTTGCTATCTGCTGTCAAAAAATGTGCCCCTTCATTAAGATGACAACTTTAAAAGACACTGAAAAACTGAAATAACCATTTCAGCTGGTATAAGCAATTACAGATATTTCCAGACAGCTAAAAGACAACCTCAGTGAAGCTTGGACAATTGCTACATAGATGTTAATCAAGAGGGACATGGGCGGGTTCCTGAATTATTAAAAATGCAATAATGTTTCTGAAGCCTTGACATGGCTTAGTGAACCATGCTTAGGGAGCAGATTTTGCCTATCCCAAGCTCTCTTATCTGGTGCAGCAGAGTAAGAACTGAGCAACCTTCTCTCTCTGCCTTTCATCATTTGGAACATCTTTTCAGCTTTGAATTTCCGAGGCTGTTTCATTGTGCTGCCATTCCCCCTCCCACCCTTCGCTTTGTTTGCTTGACAAGGAGAAAAGGCAGAAAGTGAAGCACAGAGCCACATTTCCATAAGCTTACACAAACTATTTCTTTCTTTCTCTTTCTGCTCCAGACAGGGTGCTTATAATTAGTCATCCCTGCTGTGGTTGAAGCGGAGTTTTTAGAAGAAAGCTTTGGTGGTTTCTTACAAGCAAGAGCAAGAGTGAAAAATAAAACTCAGGCAGTTCATCATTAATTTGGGGGATACTTGTTAGCCTCATAATCCGGGCAAATAATTTCTTTCAGCCATGTTTGTTAGAAATACTGGAGCACAGACCTAGTGGTACTTTTCCCTGTCGTGCTGAGATCAGACAGTGCTGGCAGCACTTGGTGTCTTGAAGCTGAATGCAGAATTAAAAGCTTCTCAAAAAAGCAGGCTGTTAAAGTGGCAGTGAGAAAACTCGTTACACTGCTTAGTAGCTGGGTGGGATAGTCTGAGATTCTACTTTTAATTAAAAGTGGACCTGCTTTGTAGAATGCAGGCCTGGGTTGAAATGTTTGTTTTGTGTTTGTATTTTAAGTCCTCCTGAAACTGGCAGTATTGAGCTCTTGGGTTTTGGCCAATGAGCAGTTCTGGTGTTGGGAGAGAGAAGAAAGAGAAGTGGTGAAATAAAACTTGAAAGAAATTTTCATTTCTACATGGGAAGTCTTGAGTGTAAATGGTATTGCAGCCTTTTCCTGGTAAGAATTTTAGATGAACTGTTTGGTAAGATGTGAAATACATGATTATTAACCTTTTAGTCTAAGTGTTAAAAGAAGTTATTTCTGTCACTGTTCTGAATACTCACTCTGTCATTATCCTGTCTTGTAAGGAGCTAAAATGTTATCCATCCTTCTCTAACCCTGCAAAGCTTACTCTCTTGTCCCTTTTTTAGTAGAGTAGGAATGAAAAGAATATACTGAAAAGTATATCTGTAGACCCAGGCTACAGAAGTCGTGTTGGAGCATGTGAAGGGACAAGTCCTTTTAAGTAATGCCCAAATTCCCTTTGATTTCACTCAGGCACTTGGGTGTCCAGTGCTTGTTGGGGTTCATGGCTGAGTGCACAAAGCTGAGCTGCAAGTGCAGCTCAGATTTAGTGTGAGTTCAGGACAGTCTCCATCTTCTAATGCAAATGGCTGTTGGAAAAATCAGACCCTCACTGCTATTTTTGCCACGCAAGAGATCCTTAGAACTGTTGATTCCCATTTCATAGATGTAATATAAACACCAGCTCTTCAAATCTGCTTTGTTTCTTCCCTTTTGGTAATCAGACAGGTTATTTCCTGCTGTGAACATGAAATTGTATTTTTAAGTTCTATCTAATTTTTCTGCAAAATCAGTTCTTTCTGGAAACTTATACCACTGCTTGACTGAAAAATGGTTCAGAATTTCTTGATCATTTGGGGAGGAACAAAATTAATAAAAAGGGATTTGACTTTCTCAAGCAGTAGAGATTCAGAATTTGAAAGGTAACCAGTGATGCGCCCACTATTACTTAGTTTTTCTTGAAGTAGCTGAAATTCTCTTTTAAAGTCCACTACACAACAGATTTACACTTAACTGAGTTTTAATTGACCCTTTTATTATTATAATGATGGGAATAATGCTTTGCTAAATGTCTTTTCCAGTTGCTGACTTTGGTAATAAAAACCAGCCCTAGATTGCAAAAGAGAGAGAAACTCAGTTTTGTGGAAGTAGGCTGTCCTTCCATTGTAGAGATAACAGGGTCTTCTGTTAACCTTGCATGGCACTCCCTAACTTGTTTCCTGTCTTTTCTTCATTATGTTGGCTCCTTGCCTTGAAGAGGAGATGGCTTTTTAATACAGCCACTAAATTCCCCCAACTCAGAATCTTTCAATCCAATTACTATGGTACATTAGCTCTTGACTCTCTCCCTCTGCAGCTATAGCACTTGTGAATCAAGTGTTTGTTTTTCATTGCAAGTTTTTTTTCTAGAATCAAAATCAAAGGATTTTCTCTTTTTTCTTTTCCTTATGCCTTAGCTGGCATTGTCAGTAGGACTCTCAGATGTTAATGACACCAGGTTTGCACAAAGCATCAGCTCAGCACTGGCTGCTGTGCTTTGCAGGATAAAGCTCCTTGTAAAGCTGAGCTTGGAGACAAAGCAAAGGTTTATATCCCAAAGCTGTGAATATGACTGGAAAAGGGTTTATCCTGTCTTGGTGCAAAAGAACAACTTGTCCACTTTCTCCCTCAGAAACAGTAGTATTAGCTTAGCACAAGAGTTTGTATCATAGACAGCAGTCTGAAGACAAAGTATACAATGATAAACATAATTATTAAATCTAAGGAATGTGAAATAAATTCCAAGGGAGACAGTAGTATTGTCTGGAAAGGGTAACAACCCTTTCTTCTAGAAATGCTGGTTTTGAAATAGTTGTGCTTGGGGTGGTACAGCTCATGGATGAGCACAAGATATTTATTAGAAATTACCATGGGATTTGGTTTTGAATTCTGACCTTGCAGGGTGTTCCATTGAGTGCCTCAGCATGGGGCATGGTTTGACTTCCAGCACTTTTGGTCAGGCTCTGGGAAGGGAGGGCTTGGCCTTTGTGTTCCACTGTTCCTCCAGTGTCTCCAGAGCCTGGCTGGCTCCAGGATCCCTTCAGGTGAGGGCTGCCCTGCTCTGTGTCAGGCAGGAATGTCACTGTGCTGGCCAGGAACACCACAGTGTCATCTGGTGTGCTCCCTGCATGGCCAGGGTGTCCTTGGTCTTCTCCTTCCTCCTGAGGGACTCCACAGCCACTGCCATAGTACACACCAGCCCCAATATCATTATTACACTTGGGCAGGACCAGTTTTGAAATGTAAACCTTGTGTTCTGTGACTCGTTCTAGTTTAGTCTGTGAAGTTTGGCACAGAAAACTGTCACTATGGGAAACTGATGCCTACCTGGATATTCCTCCTAGTACAGAACTTGGTTTGTGTTTAACTGGACAGATTTTTTGCCTCCAAATGGGAACTTGATTTCTAAGCCAGTTTCTGCTGCAATTTATACTGAAAAGTCTTGGAAGTAGCTGGGGCTGGATGCACTGTGAATACATTAAAGCAAATCCTGCATTTGTCCTCCATTCCCTGGTATAGGAGTTGAGCATCTGTTTTGACTGGCAAGTGTCCCTCAGCTGTATTCACACATACAACATCACATGGGGGTTTGTGGACAAATGAGATGCATCCATACAGAATCTCTTGTACATTCAAAAATGTGCAAATGCCTTTACTGCTGGTAATAGAGCTGAACACAATATGCCAAATGATATGAATAAATTCCAGGTATGATAGCATTTTTATTGTAAGTGATATATCAGAGTTACAGCGTGCTGACGATGGCCTGGAAGTTTCAACAGCCTCTTTTGTTATATAAATCTAAAAAGGGGATAAAATACTAAATGAAAGGTAACTTGGAATGTAGGCAAACAAGAGGTGGGGTGGTTACCTGGGGTGCTACACACAGTTAATGTGACTTAGGCAAGGATGCTGAGACACATTGTGCATGTTCATTTGGAGCTTTACTTCTCCACACCTGGGAGGTTTGAGGTTCATCATTTACTGGCAGGTGATTCCCCCTGGGTGTGCAGGTGTCTGTCACTGTGTGACTGCCTGCAGGTGGCTTGTCACCAAGGGAGAAGCTGCTGGAGAGGAGAGGGCAGCCATAAACCAACCACTCCATGGCTCTCAGGCCTCACACCTTAGAAATCCTTCATGGATTCTGGAGTGGATATACCATTAAAAATCTAATGGGAATAAACACTCTTAATCCTTCAAACCAGCAATACCAGTATTCAAATTACTAAGCATCAAATAAATACCAAAAAGGTCTTTGGAAAAATTACTGTATAAAGTTTATCTTGTAAATGTACTACAGTAGTCTCAGGAAAGTATTTTAAAGGAGTTTTAAAAAAACCAAAATAAATCTCAAACTCTGAATGTAGCAAGATACAAATTTAAGGGAACTCAACAGTTTAGAATTTAATTTCCAGTCGTTACACCCAGCTCTTGGATGTAGCATAGCCAGAGTTTTATGCACTTCCAGCATTCCCTGTTTTTAGCAGCATCCTGCTGCTTTGTTGGATGAACTAAAGCCTGCTGTTAGCTCACTTCTTATAAGGAGCCTCCCTGAGCCTCCTCTGAGGCAGTTTACAGCTCTGTACTGTGTTTTACTCCATAGCTGCATCACAGATGGGGTTGGGTTTTTTTCAATGCAATGCAGCATTATTCATTTTTATAGGGAGGCAGGCTGTATGTATGCACTGGATGAATCTAGCTCATGGGAAAACCAAGCCCTTCCAAATTTTACAATGAAACATGGCACTCATTAACCATCTTCCCTTGCAAGGAAAAAATACTTCAACTATCTCACCGTAACTTCAGATTCTTTATTGATTCTTTATTGTATTTATGGTGTGAATTAAATTCCCATTTAAGCTTAGCTTTGCATTCTACTCCTTCACTAAAATGAAAAGGTTGTGTCACTTCAAATACTGATATCAGAGTTTGGTCTTTCCTCCCTTTAAGAGGGAGAAGACTATCCATATATGTATACATACACACATGCACATACAGTCATTATCTAATCAGTGTATTTTCAGAGTGATTCCAAATATGTGCTTTTCTTATTCAATCTTCATTTACTTTGTGGTTTTTCTATATATATCTTTATTGTCATCACTCTCCTCATGTTCCTAAGAATGGTTTAAAGAAAATGGCACCAGCACATTGATCATTGAATTATCTTTTAAAAAAGGACAGTGCAAAGACAGACAAACAAACGAACGTTTCCTCATTAAGTATGTTTGGCAGATTTTTCTAGTTTTTAAAACCATGTCAGCTCCATCAGTTTCTCCAGCAGAACTGGGAATTTGATGCACACTGTTGTTTGTATTATGCTACTTAATATTTTTCTGTGCTTAAAATATTAAGAAAGAGCTGTTACACTCAGGCTCTCCACATTACTAGTGTGGAATTTTGGACAGTTGTTGACAGCACAGAGAACATTGCACAGTTTTCCCAGTTTTAGATAAGACCGTGAAGGGGAGTGTGTTTAAAATAACAGGACATAAAGGCAAAAACATGTTGGAGAGAAATCAACTCTTTTAGATAAGATTTTCTTATACACTTTGCAGTAAAGAGAAGATGGGAGGGTCTGCAAAATCTCTGAACAAGTGACTCGCTGGGTTCTGTGTCAGGCTGGGATTTCTTTACCTTAGGGCACAAGCTGCCAGTGCATCCTGCAGAGAGAACGGATTCTCACTTGAAAACACACAGAAAACCAAAACTTGTGTGGATGCATTGCTCTGCAGTGCCTTTATAATTTATGCCTCTTTCTTGCTTCACTTCGAGCTCCAGCTCTGGTGGTGGTGAGGAGCTGAAGCCCATTTTGCTCCTCCTGTCTCATCTGAGGCTCTGCTTTCAGCGTGCGGTGACAGGGTGACCCAGATTCCCAGGGGTGCCCCAGCAGTGCCATGCCAGTGCTCTGCTTTCACAGCCCTTGCTTAGCACATCTCACCCCAGCTAGACAATGTTATTTTCTGTCCCTGCTCGTCAGCGCACCTGCCAGCAGTGGTTTGATACAGTCAGCATTATCTAGCAGCATGTGTGCCTGGGTATGGGGCGAATACAAATGGAATAACAGTGGGATGAAGGGGCAGACAGGTGTGTTTAATAACACAATCAGCAGGAGGGGCTGGAGGGAGGAGGAAAAGCCCACAGGCACAGGAGGCTGAGTGAAGCCTGAGAAGCCATGAAGTCAGGTAAACAGAGGGATGGAAAAACCACATGGAACTAAGGTGAGGGGGTGGCTTCTCCCTGGTTATGAGCAAAAGGAGAAGAGGGAGTGGGAACAGATGGCTCTAAATTATAGCCCCTTGATAGTCTGTGCCTCTGTGGGATCAAACTGGGATTGACTTCTGATTTGAAGGTGGAACTGTGTCTTTTACAATAGATACACTGAAAATCAGATCACTAAAAAACAAACCCACAGTTCTGGTAATTCCTGAAAACAAAGTAGGCTTGTGGGTGTATGCCTTTGTTAAAAGACAGTGAGGTGTGAACAGTCAGGAGCCTCTTCTGATGGGTTATTATGTTTAAAATACACCAGTCTGTTATCTTGGATGGTTTTAGTTTGTTGTGCTTCCCCCCGCCCCCTTCTCCCCCCAAATAACAATAAAAGCAGGGTAGGCTGAAAGATTGTTTTCAGGAGCTTTCTGAGGCTGTAACTGGGGTTCATCTACCAGGAGTCCTTACTGCTGCCTGTAAGCTCACTATGTTAAAGTTGGTTTTGTTGGTTTTGTTTGGGGTTTTTTGTTTGGTTTTTTTTTTAGTTTTTGTTTGTAAAAGCAGTTGAATCTTACCTCCCAGACATCTAAAGGTGTTGCTCCTTGACACAGGCTGAGTTTGTAGCTTACCTTACCAGAGGAATGCTTTGTGGCTGGGGCACTGCAGGCATCCCAAAACAGATTCTTTCTTTTCTGGGCAATAAATCATGGATGTTTCTAGGAAAGCCCCTGCTGAATCACAAGAGGGTAAAGGTGCCCCCCAGACTTATTTGTAACTTGTATGGAATCTCCAGTGAGTGACGTCCTGGGAGGAGAGTCCCTTCTTGGACCCCAAGGCACAGTGGATCTGTGGTGGGCTGCTCCTGTCTCTAAACCAGGACAACTTTTACAACTTGGTGGTTTCCCGGCAGTCCATTAGGCAGAGGGACTTTTTTCTGAAGTTCCAGGAATCTATTGCATGATGCATTGCTGTGGACACTGCAAAACACATTCCTGCTCTAAAAAGCTTTTAGTATGGGAAATTAGTAGAAAAAATGAATAGCTTTTAGTAAGACTCCAGAATGCTACTAGATTTTATAGAGCTTCTCAAATGTTTTTGCCTGTTCAGCACAATGGCTTTTCAGATTCAGGCTTCCCAGCACCCTCCAGTCTCAGACATATTCCTACTAATTTTACTGTGTGAATTTGGAGGCTGTCTAGGTCTTGGTGTCCTTTGCCTTGGGACCTCACTGCCTTTTACAAGAAAGCTTCAAAATATGCCAGTAACTAATGAATTTAGCTCCAAAAGAATTATTTAAAGGTGCCTGATTTTCTTTTATTTAATTATTGTATTATTTCCATTCATTTTCTATCATACCTTCTTTGGCCAACTCTTTGTACCTACATTTTATCTCCTGAGCTCCTCTGAAACATGTTTAATTCAGCTGAGCCTTTTTTGATGTGTATTGCCAAGAGTTCAGTCAAGCCAAGAGGTTTTGTTTGTTGAGGAAAAACAAGCCACTGAGTTTCAAACCTGCTGGTTTAAATGTGGTTTGCTGAAGGGCACGAAAGCTTTGCTGCTGTGCAAGCAGTCCTTTGCAGCTACACAGAAACATGGGGGTGCAAGTCAGGAACCCTCAGACTGTGAGACAATCTTGTTATCTCCTGCCAGTGCTGGCATGAGTTGGCACAACTCAGCTGGGATGTTGCTTTAGGGTGGGCAGAGTCTGATAGTCTGTGTGGCAGCCTCTGTTTATGACCCTTTTACAGGACTGCTGGTCTCCATTACATATTGTTCCCTTGGCTCTCTTACTCGACCCTTCAGGGAGGGTAAACTCTTATCTGTCCTGGTAATCAGAGCCCTGAGAAATACTGAGGGAATGTCATGTCCTTGTTCACCACCTCCTGCCTCTGGAAATACCAGCAGCTTTCTGACATCCCTAGGATGCAGCCTGGGTTTGACTGTTGTGGCTGAGCTGAATGGGATGAGGATGGTTTTAGAAGAGCAGCATGAGACAGAAAGTACAGCTCAGTGCAAAGTCAGGAGAATACCTTTGGTTTCAGTTCATGGTGTCCATCATACTGCACTGGGGACAGATGGAGGGAATGGAAGTGGCTTGTGACAGGAGACTGCAACCAAAATGAAATCTGAGGAGCAAGATGGGAGCTGGGAAAGGGCAGAGGGTGTTACATCTTGGAAAGGAGGGACAGGGTTTCTGCAGCTTTAGGTATGTATTGTGATGCTCCACTTTCTTATTAAGTTCCTTAAGTATTAGCAAAATTGTATTTGTGGTGTGGTGTGTTTGTTACAGCTCTTGAGCAGAATTTGAAAGAACCCTTGGAAATGTCCTTTGCTATTAACCCCCTAAGGGAGCCTGCTTGCTGCTGCATTTCTGGGGCTGAGTTTTGCTCACTGTTGCATTGCAGCCCTGCCATAGTGTTTTCTGGAAGTTTATTCCAGGACAGTCCAGACAGGTGTGAAGGCAAGTGGCAGTGACAGCATCAAGCACCTGATGATTTTGGATTGCCTGGTGTCACTGCCTTAAGCAGTGGCCTACAGAGCTCTGTCTGGTACTGAACTGAGGGCAGAGGAAGATCTCTCATGGCAGCTGGACAAAAAGGCTGCACAACATGGCCAGTCTGCTGTGGGCAAGCCCAGCAGTAGCTGCTGCTCTGAATGCCTAATGCTTTTCAACCCAATTTAAAGGATTTCCATGGTTTGTGAGAAAGGTGCAAATGACCTTTCCCTCTTCCTCTGTGGCAGGTATTTGAAATCCAACAGGAACAAAACCTGCAGACCAAGAAAGTCCCACTCTAAAATTCTTTTTAGGTTTTGCTGAGATAAAAATTATATTTTCCTTTTGTTAGGTAGTTTCACAAGACTAGCAGGATGTTTCTAAAATGCTGGCCTATATTACTCCCAATAGAACAAAAACATATGCAAGAAGGTCTGTGTGCTTGTGAATACTGCTTATGATTATATGTTCTTCTATTCTGGGATTGTGTTTCTCAATTATTTGGTGTGTCTTGATGTCCCTCATAACATTCCTGTGTTCACTGGTGAATGTGGACACCTAAGAGGGCAGAACTAAGGTTGTACAACTCTATGTGCTCAACCCTGCAACATACTTTTAAAAACATATATTGTCTGGATAATGCAGTGTGTACTATTTATGGCAACACAAATAATTCAAGATTATGCCTGGGGCAATGACAGCAGGGAGAGTTACAAGAATTTGGAGATTGTAATATGCAAAGGTGAAACATCCAGAACACAGACATTTATTACACTGAGGGGAAGGCTCATTGCTGACACAGATTGCTGAAAACGTAGGGACAAGGTCACAGTGGGCCCTGATGTCCCCTGAAATTGGCACTGGACAGCATCATGTGCAAAAAAGAAAGGTCACTGGAACAACAAAATGGGCAAAAATCTCCACTGGCAGATCCAGAAGATGCTGGTGGGTTCTGAGGAAGCCTGTGCTTAGAGCTTGAGTAGCAGGCACAGACACTTTATCCAGTTCAGCTCAGCTTTGCATGAATCAATTATTGATTATCAAGCAGCTGCTTCTGTCAGTGATGAGGATCTATCATGTAACATCATTGCTCCAACAGAAAGATGATTAATTTTTTTGAGAACAGTTTGTCTTTCACTGCTATTCTCTGGCTGTTGTGAAAACTGCATGAAGAAGGCTGAGGATGTGAAGATATGAGTAGGTATCTCTTCCTCCATTCTCCTGTGGCATGGTAAAAGTTACAGCTGGGTAGAAGAAAATGCTGTTGGTTTCCATACTACAGAGTCTTTGGTATGTGGTGTTGAATGCTATAAAAATAAACTTGAACAAATATATGCTCTTCTAACTGTCAAAAATCACAAAAACATGCGCAAGGTTTGATGAGCAGTTGTCTCGGATTTGTAAATCTATTCCTAAGAAACTGGGTTTGACAGACAGGGGAGGACATGCAAGCTGTAGGATTTCAGCATTTTTGAAATCTCATTTTCATTTCTGGACTCTCTATCTATCTTCTTTTATGTGCACATGCACAAATACCCATGAAGGCAGCGTTCTCATTGCAAAGTAGTTCCTGACTTTGATGGGTTAGAAGTCAAAAATTGTGTTGTTTGCACTTCAGACAGTGCTGGATTTGCTGGAGCATAGGGGTACCCTAAGCAGCAGCATTCCCAGAGGGATGCCTTTGGACTGCTGGGTCTAGAAGAGGCACTTTTTGTGCTAACTCAGAGTTTTTGTGTTTGGGGAGAGCTATTTTGGTAAACTTTCAAGTGCTTCAAGTACTTTCCAGTGCCTTATTTTCCTTCTGTGCTAATTGCCTTAGGCTTGTGCCAACAGCCGCCCAGCCCTTGCATATGGAAGGGCAGTTTTGGGCAGGGGGGCAGAGCTGGGGGGTACCTCAGCCAGCCCCCAGTGCTGTGCCCCGCAGAGGGATGGGAGGGGACCCCACTGGGAAGCTCCATGGGGCACAGGCGGTGCTTTGGTCTCCAATTCAGGGGATTAATACCATTTTCTGTTTCTTGGACACTGCAGCCAGTTGGCCTTGTGTTCATACTCAGTTTGCCCACTTCTCGAGAGCACTTAGTTGTGTAAATCTGCTCAAGCGTTTAAGTCTGAAAGAGCGAACAAACAGGGGAATGAACAGACGGCTCTGCTGGCTCTGGAGGGGTCGCTTGCCTCTCTTCCCTTGTTCCCGTGCATGCGGCCCGTGCAGCACACACACAAAGCTGTCTGCCAGCCCTCCCCTCCCTCAGGAGGCCTTTGCCGGGCTCTAAAGCGCCGTCTGTGCTCCCGAGGCTCCGCTCCTTGGGGAGCTGGACACGCTCCTCCCTCCCCCTCTGCAGCCTCCGTGTGCCCCGGGGGCAGGAGCGGGGCCCGAGCCCAGGGCCTGCCCGGAGGGGCCGGCGTGGGGACAGCCTTGTGCCCCTACAAATGACATCGAGGGTTACACCGAGGGAGGGCAGGGCCCTTCGGATGTTCAAACACCGAGGCTTGTCCCATAACTGATGGACCTCTGTTTATAAAGGACAGTGGTGAGGACTGACCTTTTCACGGGCTGGCCATGCAGAGCCATTTATGAATTTCTCAGGCTCTTGTCATCTAATAGGCTTTCTCTCAGAAAAGGGCCTCTGCTGTTTTATTGTAGTTTGTGGCTTGGTTTGATACTTACATGCACTTACTACTGAAGAAATTTTATTATATTTGAGATTTGCAGGTTATTTTTCCATTCTTTATTACTTCTGAAAAATTGCAACAGTTTTGTTAATCCCTTGCTGGTCACTGAATCTGGTTTTTTTGAATGGTTTGGTCCCCAGGATATTGAAGGGGTTCTCAGAAACACCCTTCTCTTGCCTCTAGATCTCAGCATTGCAGTATTTCCACCTTCTGCATTTTGGCACAGAGCTTTCTGTGTATTAGCCTGCATTTTCCACAGTTTGTATCATCCCAACCTTCCTACCTTTCTGTCTTGCACTCCTGATTTGAGTGAGTTAGACAAAGTAAACTTTCTGACCAAATTCAGGTCAGAGATTCAGGCTGTATTTCTCATGGGTAATTTAATTTTGCCTATTTTAAATTTCCACGTAACCACCTTAGACATGACATTTATTCCAGTCTTTAAATCGTCTATGGCACTGTCTGTAGTGTTTTTAAAGGCTGCCACAGTCCATCCTGGAGTATCTGGTGTTACAAAGGTTTAAGGAGTGACTTAGTGCAGAATCAATCCTGACAGGATATTCTGGATTGAAAGAAAACTGTAATGGCTGTTGTTCTGTCTTGGAAATTGTGTTCTTTTTAAACAAAGGAACGTCATTGGGCTAAAAGGAAAAATATCTAAGACCTGCCACATATTTTATTAGTAGTTTCTAATTAGCCTGGTTTAGTCACTTCAGTGCTGTTATATGTATTTTGTGCGTTGGTGATTCTCTCTTGGGGTGAAGGTGGTTCTTGTTCTTTGGGGCCAGCCAGATGTGTTAGGGACCTTCAGAGAGAGGTCTGAGGGAGGGAGTGGGTTCTGGACCCTTCTGTATCCAGGGTCTGTTTGCTCTGTCTGTGCAGGACCTGCAAGTACCTGGTGTTTGGTGTGCTGTCCATCTTGACTTGTGCTTCCCAAAGCTCACTGGTTCATTTAAAAGCCAATTCTTCAGGCTTTTTATAGTGAATTTTGTTTCAAGAGCTGATGGATTTTCCTTTTTAAATTGAGCTGTGATGTTAGTTTTTTCAGTGGAAGTTCTGTACAAAAGTGGGTCTCAGACTTCTCTGCTTGTGTCCCCATTCTCTGGTGCAAACTCTTCTACTGCAGCTGAACTTCCTCTGACTTGTGATCCCACCTGGGATTCTTGCCCCTGTTTGCCACCTGCCCAGGCAGTGCACTGCTCTCTGCAGGCTCCAGCAGCTGCAGATCCCAAAGGACATTCTTTTCATAGTACTTTCATATGCTTTAGGTGCAGAATGCTGGGCCAAAGGAATTACTCAAATACTTGCATCAAAAAAAGTAACCTACTTTTTGTGTTGATTTTATTGTTATTACAGAGTGTTTGTCTTTAGATTAAAATATCAGCCCTATTCAAACATACAGGTTTTCCCTGTTGATTATGTCTAAGGTTTTCTCCAAGAAGAGTTTGTATATAAATAATTGCAATTTCTGTTCAAGTCTTGTGTGATCTCCAGTGAAGACATAACACCACTGATTCTTTTCCTTCCTCTTTCACCAAGGTAAGGTGTTTTCTCTGGCATTTAAAAGGTGCTGTGAGACTCAGCCCTCTATTGGGACAGTGTGCCCTGTTCTTTTGCATTCATCCAGGATTCCACCCCTTGCAATCAAACAAATGTTTGAAATGTCACAGAACTCACCAGCCTGCCTTTTGCACAGTTCCTTTATGGTTATTTATTTGCCTCCTGGTGATGACCTGCTGCAAGTCAGGAGAGGAGGGAAGGTGATGGAATTGCATAAGACCTAAGGTCACCTCCCAGCTGGAAGGTCACTGTCACAGTAAGAGCCCTGAGAGAGTCTCAGTGATGGGAGCAGGGAGAGAACCTTGTGGAATCTTGTCTGCACTTCTGTCTGTGAAGGGACAGAGGCTGTCCTGTGTTGGGTAGGACACCCAGGTGGAGGTGTACATGGTGAGACACCAGCAAACCTTGTCACAGCAGCTTTATGGGGCAGGATGAGAGGAGGGAAAAAAGTGGAAGATCTTAGGAACTACCAGGGTAGTGATGATTCTGAGCTACAAGAAATATTCTTGATAAACCCTTGCAGCTCTCTGGGGGATAACCAGGGTGCAGGGTCCTGGGACACAGAGACTGACGGTTCATTCCAGTCTGACCCTTTTTCTCTTCTTATTTGTCATTGCTGTGTGAAGTCCGGTGACTCTTTGCATTAGCAGTACCTCCTGTTCCAGGTCAGGGAATTCCCTTGTGCTGGTGCCCTGCTTGACTCACCAGTCATGTTCTCTTTTCCTTTGTTTCAGAGTAGAATTTTACATCCCTGGTAAACAGGTTGCCAAATCCAAACTTGCAGTAAACAGAGGCAGCTTTCTGGTTAAATTCTGCCATCTGCCTTGGGTCTGCGTGCAATTCCCTAATCCTGGCCTAGGCACTGGGTTCAGTGTGCTGCAGAAGTGACCTGGATTGTCTCTCATGCTCATCTTTGAGACATCTGGAACCTCATCCTTGTGTAACTGAACTGTGTCTTAGGGACATTGGCCAAGGCACTGTATACCCCTTCTTTGACATTTGAGCAGCTCTCTTGATCATGTGCATAGATCTGGGATCTTGCTAGCATTGAAAAATCCACTTCTTTCTGAGTTTGGACACTTTGGACAAAAGTAAAAAGAAGTCAGCATTAGGACAGCTCACTTTATTTGCATTTTACCTGCTTCAAGGTCAGGCTTCTTTCCACCAAAGGAAGACTGGTTCATTACCCTGGTGCTAGTCTGCACCTCTGCCCCCCTCCTATGAACTTCTTTTGGGGCTGCTCCAAAGCAGTAATCAAATGTGTGATCCTCCAGCTTGGCAGCACTCTTGGATCTGTTTTAGTTTTAGTTGATGTGGAGGGAAGTGAGAGGCAGAGATGATTCCTGAGAGCCCTTAGGAAAAAAATAGTGTGCCTTGTAAAAACAAGTGATTTTAGTTATTGCAATCGAGGAGTCAATTAACTGGCTAATTAAAGCAATTTCTCATTACATAATTGAATTCTGGTTCATCACCATTTCTACTGTGCAAGACTGCCCCAGAGAGCAGAGCCATTTCTGAGCACTCTTTATCACAAAGAGAAGAACCCTTCGCTCTCTCAGCGCTCAGACGTGTCTGGAAAAGGGAGAGGTGGTTTGGTGGGACTTCCCTTGATTGCTGGTGGAGATAAACAATGGGATGTCATCCAGGTGATAGAGAAAAAGGCAGTTTTCTCAGACATGTTTCTAGTGCCAAAGATAAGAAAGGAAGTGATGAACACTGGAGCACAAAGCCCGTGAGGTTTAGGATGCCCAGGGCTGTGGGACTCAAGGTTACACTCTGGAATATTAGACTGTCTCAAGCTCAAAGCACTACACTGGGTTTGAACATGCTAGTGCCCATCAAATATTCTCTTAAATTGGATGAGAAGACTGAGGGCTTTTAAATTGTCAGCTTCCTCCTGTACAGAAAGACAGACTGAAGGTGGTGTTATTTTTTAATGAAGGATGAATTAGAAAAGTGCCAGTGTACTGAAATGTTGGGTGGTTATGGATGGTGTGTGTGGGGAAAAACACATGAATTAAAAGAATTTAAAATGTACAATATGAGATGTTATTGAGCATAGTTAAAACCATGGTGTCAAACCATGCCACCTGCAGTAGCAGAGGAGGGAGGCCCAGGTCAATGACATTTGTTGCTGGTGAGCCATGATTTGACAAAGAGGGACTGTGGCAGAGAAAGTTTTGAAGTTAAGATATAAATATTTCAAAGCCCAGAATAAATTGCATTTGGCAGTTGATGGGGACTTGGAAGTCTGAGTGAGACACAATTAAAGGGCTGTAAGTAACATGTTCAGCTTCCCTCACTGGAACCCACACTGGTGAGACCCAGGGACTCGGAATGCCCTGGTCAGGCTGTGCCTTGGAAACAGGGCTCAGGTGGAGCAAAAACCATCTTCTCCTTTAAAGAGAAAACTGGTTACAGTTAGTAAATTATGTGGATTTAGTCAGAGTTCAGGTATTTTAACTGATGTCTCATTAGTGAACTCCAAGTGCTTGAGAAAAAATTACTGTGGGGGGGGCTTTTTTCATTTGTTTGCACTTTTTTTGTTTGGGTCTTTTGTGTGCTTTTCATTTGTTTTGATTGATGTGTTCTTTTTAAATGTTCAGACTACAGACTTGGGCTTCTTCCTGTGTGTGAGACACTGATCAGGTGCCTTGTTCCCTGAGCCTCAGTTCCTCATGCTGAAATTGGATGTACTGGGCCTTGACATCACAGAAGCACTGAGGGTCACAGGCACTGGTGTTTGTGAATCCCATGAACCTTGTTGATAATGACCTCTAATAAACATATGCAGGCTTTTAAAACTCAGGGGATACTGTACTTCGAGGAGTGCAAAACTTGCTGGAGAGGGAGAAATGAGAGAGTAATTAAAAAAAAAAAAAATTAGGGCCTCTTGGGAATGGCATCTCCAGAGAATGATGAAGAGAGAAAGGAGAAGCGGGTAATGATGGCTTTGCACAGTGAAATATTTGTTTTCTGTACCTGGATTTTTGTCAGTGGAAAAAAGGGAAGCAGTGGTGGCAGAATGCAGCATGAAAACTCGGGGAAGAGGAAGACTAGGAGGAATAGAAATGCTCATGTTCACCTGTGTGAGGTGAGGGGAAGTGGGTGTAGTGCTGTGAAAGACAACTCCCTAAGTGGGAGAGCATTGGATTGTTAATGACGTTGTTCTGGTTGATAACGTATTGTCAAGAACAAAGCTAACAGAAAATCTATGAAAGCAGCATGCTTCAAAAATATTCATCCAGAAGCTGGAATGTAAAAAGCCCTGGGATGTGTTGTAGGGAGCTGCCTGGCACTGGTGGAGACAGACCACCCATAGGAAATGTTTTGTGGCTTCAGTTCACTTGGGCTTTGCTGTGCATGGAGTGTGAGGGAGTTTTTGTTCTATGGGCTGGATGGCTGGAGTATGGGAAGGGAAAAACCATAGCAATTTTTTTTTTTTTACATTATTAATATTCACTTTTGACTGCCACTGCTTAGTACCATGATTGTGGTGTGGAGCTCAGTTCCCACCCCTGCCCAGCAGCATCAGCTCCATCTGTTCCTGATCCTGCGGGTGAGTTGGGCATTCCCCGTGCAGCGCAGCTGGCAGATGCTGGTTTGTTCAGTGGCAGCCTTTTCCTCTCTCAATCAAGTTATTAGTGTCATTGTCATGGAGCACTCAGCATCTCTCAGCCCTTAGGGAAGAGCAGCCCAGTTTGGAACAGAAACTGGTGCATCCTGACAGCACACATTGAAGCACCGTGGAGTTAAAACAGACTCATGTTCGCTGTCCAATTCCCAGGCTGGCACTTCTGACATAACTCAATTATGGAATCATAAATAAACAGTTGACATAGGCCAGGGAACTTCAAAGCAATCAGTACAGTTGTAATAGGTTCTAGCTTGATAAATAAACCATGCTGATATAGTCTAAAGGATGCTTAATATTTTTTTTCCTTCTGTCTTAGATCAAAGCTTCTTCCTTGAACAGCAGCCTGGCAGCTCTCCCTAACCCCTTTCCTTCCCCCACGTCCCCTGCTGATCTCTTGGTACAGGCTTCATTACCATGGGACTGGTGTCTTTGCAAAGTGTACTCCATCTCCTAAATTAATTGGCTACTGATACACAGCTGCATGTAAAATAGTTTTTGGAGAATGATTCTTGGCCAGCATTTGTTTTTATTTTCTGAGTTGACTTGCATAGCCCGGCTCCTTGGGTAACAAGGGCCACTTTAACTTTGGTCTATTTTTGTGCTTCTAGTTGTCTGTGTGGGATCTCTGTACCCACATGGTGGGGTCCCAACAAGATCAGGACACACTGAGGTGGTGGCTGAGATGGAGTTGCTTGTGCAGCTCAATGATTTTCCCCCAGATTGCTTATCACACTTAGAACTGAGGCATTAAGCCCAAGACATCTTTAAAGATATCTTTATCTTTAAGATATCCCACCCTCCTTTATCAGCCTGGAAACATCATGGACCATCTGAATGCCCTGTGAATCAGTGGCAAGCCTTGTGATAGCCTTGCTGTGTCCAACACCAGTTTTGGTGCCAGCTGTTCCCTATGTGTTGTCAGTGTCAGGAGTGGGGTGGCCACAGGAAGATGTGGAGGGGAGGGTCCCTTCCATCCACCTCTGTGTGAACATGTCCAGTCTAAACCACGGTCACTCACGTGTCAGAGTTCATAGGTCCAGCTCACTTTGGGAAGTGTGAACCCTCCCCAGTGTGAAGTTATTGCTGACAGCCATGGCATGGCCGTGGCTCCAAGGGAAAGGTGCCTTTTGCTTCTGTGTCACAGTGTCAGACCCATCACTGTCTGTGGGACAGCGAGGCAGGCAAAGGGGAGAGGGGGAACAGCAGGTGCCAGCAGGCTCCTGCTGGGAGCATTTAAATACTGACATGTCAGAAGATGGAAAGTGTGTGACAGGCAGTTTTCCTGTGACCTGGATCCTGAGAGCTTAAGGAAGACTGAAACTTTTTTTAAAACAAGTTGACATATTAATGAGAAGTCTATTGTTTGTGTATGTGGGAGAGTGGCAGATTTTCACATGGGATCTGTTTGAGAATCCCATGTGATGCCCAGCACCACGTATTCCTGTGCTGCCTGCTGTCCAGAGGAGGAAGTTGCCAAAATTCTCTGAGAAGAAACCAAATAGAAACCTCCTTCTAACTCCAAATAAACAGGGAAGGAGAAGTCACTGGTGGTGTTAGCTTCCTAAAAGCTGTGTTTGTAATGAATGCTGTCACTGAGAGCTAAAATCTCCACTTTTAACAGGAGTCCAATCTGAGGAGCTCATACTTTCTAATGTACCTGGTTTGCCCACATCAAAATAGTCCAGAGCCCATGCATGGGTCTTTGGACTGAAGCTGTTTGATAAATATTTTAGTGTTTTGCACATTTTGTTGCCAGAAATTCAGAGTCTAAAGCTGTCTTCCAGGGAAGGGCATCTTTATGCATGCTCATGTTTGATTCAAGCAATTGTTCTTTACTGTATGTGCTGAAAAAAAAGGCAAGCTTTATAATCAATTCTGTGCGCCATTAGCATCCTGAAAGGATGTCTCTGGTCACATCAGAGGCAGTCTGCTCTCTCTTTTATTATTTGTTTTGTTTAAAACTTCCTTGTCTATGAAATCATCTGTCACCCTCTGCAGAGACCTGTCAGGGCACTGTCTCTGTATTTGCCTCTCCTTGGGAATAACAAAGAAGTTTCTCCATTGCAGGCTGCCTGTCTGCCTCCCCTCAGCTGAGGGAGAAGTGGTTTGCTGAATTTTCGTGGGCCATTTAGTCCTTGGCCTCTTTGCTTGTGCTGCCCTAAGGATGCCAATTAATGTTAATCTGAAGGTATAAGCTTCTCTATTAGGTCCTGGAGTAATGCCATCAGCTGGTCCCACATGGGCCACCAGGCAGCTGTCAAGCAATAATGTTTATTGCATTTTTACTTCATATCCTTTGCTTCATGATTGATCACTGGGGCTTATATAAAACCAATAAAATTGACAACATTTTAAACCATTGTAAAAGCCAGTAAGTGAAATGTGGGCATGACAGCAGCGAGTTTGTAGCCTGTAGCTTTCTTACAGTCTTTGAGGATATAGAGAAAGGACAGACAGTGAAATCAAGAGCAAATAAAGGTGTGTTTTGTTTGGATTTCAAACAGGAACCTTGGAAATTTTCCTTCTCGTGTAAGGATGTGATGTTTAGTAGCACACTTTAATGTATTTATCTTACCCTCAGTGATGCTGTATCTCCTGTCTGCCCTTGCACACTCACCTCTGCACAGGAACAACTCCCAGGGTGATTTTTGCCTGTCTAGGGAACAGTAAGAGACTGTCACATTTATGCTGCTCCTCAAGGGGTTTATATTTGTCTAACCAGTGAAGGGGACAGCTTGGACCCAGTGCTGGTTAATGGCTTCCACATCATAAATAAAGGTACCTTATTTACCCTGAAGTCCTTGTGCTGAGCCCCTGGCTGGAGGGAAGGGAGGATTGGCCGGGTGGATCCGGGAGCTGCCCCCTCTCCCAGCACGCCGTGGCTCACTCTGGCAGACCCCTGGGTGTGCCTGGCCCTCCTGGAGCCCGGGGGGCCTGCAGTGCTGGGAATGAATTGCTCTCTTGGACTGGAGCCACAGGCCTCATTTTGATTGTTTACAATTGAGTAAATCGGGCCTGTCCCCATGGAGGTTAATGGGATCAATCCTGGTGTGACAGCAGAGCAGAACCTTGCATGCTTGAGTCTTGCCTGCTTAATGCAGCCCGTGTTTCCCTGTCTCAGGTCCTTTACTCTTTATCATGTGTCTTGCTTCATGAATGTATTCCTTTAAATGTGTCATGGATCAAAACTGCAGAATGCCATCTGTCAGCATGGGTGAAATCTGTAATCCCTGTGCTGTTCAGGTAACCAGCAAATTGACATTTGTTGGAAATGGGGCTCTTAGCCAGCCTACTAAGGCTATGGATTTATTCCTTTTTTTTTCCCCTTCCCCCTCCCGTTCTCCAGATTATTGCTTACATAATGTATGGACTAATAGTTGCTGTATGGTTTACATGTGAGATGCTTTCTGGAAGCTGTGTGTAGGCAGGGAGCTCAGGATGACATAAGGTAGGATTAAATAATTGCAATATTAAGTTGCAGTGCAGGAAGGGGGGAGACTGTTGTTTGTGAATGATGCTGCCCAGTTAAAACTGCATCCAGGCAGGAGGAATACAAGGTGCAGGTGGATGGGTCCTCTTTGACCTGTGTTCTCTGCAACCAAAATTCTTCCTGCAGGCTGTTGGATAGATTTGTGAGGACAGAGCTGTCCCAGTCACGCCACTGTAAATTTAGACTGGATTTATCCCAGTGTCACTGAGCTTGGAGCCTGGCTTGTACTGGTAGTTATTGGCATCTTAATTATGCATAGCTTAGTTTGGTATTCCCCATTGGTAAATTTTGCTAACATTTCACAAATTGAAAATGTTCTGACTCTATTTTCTCCCTAGTCAGCACCAGCATTTTAGATCAACAGTTTGTCGCTTTAAATATAAGCATCCCAGATTTTTTGTTGGCTTTGTTTGTTTGTTTTAAATTTTTCTTTGGAACTGTTTGTACCTAAACTGGCTGTGACTCAGTGTGAGGCCTTGCTGCCTTCACTCAGATATGCAGGTTTGCTGAACTCAGCTGGAAAAGATTTTTTTGTCAGTGGAGAGTGGAAAGGTGAAGAGAAGTGCTGGAAAAATTCAGTTAACACTTCACTGCAGTGATGTAGCTCAGCTATTAGTATGTCTTAGGAATGTGAGAATGAGTGCTGATTATAAACAACCCAATTTTGTAATATCCAAGATGAACCAAAAAGAAGCAAAACCCATAAGATATAGTCAGGTAAGTTACAACCTAAAATCATTTCCCTTACAGGTACTCAGCAGTTTCTGTAAAACACAACAATTTTTTTTTCCCTCAAGAGGTACTTTTTATCAGTATTGATTAATTCTATTTATTTAGCCAGAGAAACCCTTAAAGAAGGATTCTGTGTCTTTGTTTCCGTGAGACTTGAAAATTTCTGCTCTGAGAGCTGGGAAGACTCAAGCCAGGCCTCAGCTGAAATCTCCAGGCAGAAACATCCCAGCAGAGACCCAGATGTGCCTTGTCCCTCCAAGTGTCTGCAGGGTGTCCCTGTGCTCCAGGGCAGGCTGCTGTCCCTGTGTGCCGTGCAGGAATATGTTCCCTATCAAAGTGCAGTGCTGCAAGCAGCAGAGCCGTGGGGCTCATTATCCTGTGCAGACGCTGCAGTGTGACAGTGAAATGGCTGATGAAATCTAGTGCTGTCTGTTCAGTTAGAAGCAGTGTGGTGATTGCAGCCCGTGGTTTCCTGAAGGCAGCTGAGTGACAGGGATTAGCAGGGTGAGGGGGCTGTGCTGCCTCCAATGAGCAAAGGCTGTGCTGCCTGTGGAGCCGCCCCACCTGCGGGGCAGCCGGCCCGGCTCTGGCCTCAGCCCACGGGGTTTGTGGGGTTTGTGGTCACCGGTGTTCCTGGGCTCAGCTGAGGTCTGGGATCAACTCTTTCTCCTCTGAGTTTATGTGTGCAGAAAGCAGTTAGGTTAAAGCCAGGCTGATGTGTAAATGGATGTGTGTGGTCAGCATAACTGTTTATTGATGCTTTGTGAGCATCTGTGTGTGCAAAAGGAGTGAAGTTTCCCTTAGCCTTTGATGCTTGTGTTGTTCTGAATCCACAGAACTCTGTTCTTGGATGGTCTGTGGCTGCTGTTTCTTATGTGGAAGTGTCCTCTGTCTTTCCTTGGGAACTGGGAAGGCTGTTGATAGACATGGCTGGCCGTGAGATGTCTGAAGACCAGCTGAAGGTCTGCAGGAGTCCTTGCCCTTGGTGCTGAGGCTGTGCTGTGGAGATAAAGGACATGTTTAATAACTGGAGCAGGATTGCATTGTTTTTTCTGTGGTTGCAGACGTACACCTGGCATGTTGTGGGTCATTGGTGGAGGGGGGTTAAATTAGATCAGTGTAAGTCATGTTCTTCCTCAGTGTGGATTTTCCTGTGCAATGATTAATCTGCTCTAGAATGTTCTGCCGAGATGCAAATGGCAGCATCTGCAGCCACGATCAGAACTGGACACTGCACTGACCCTGGAAACAGCATGTGAAGCTTTAATTACCTAAAATTCTGCCTTACAGCTTCTCAGACTTACTGTGGAGCACCCTCTGCTGAGGCCCCAGTGCATGTTCCTGGGCCCTGGCTTTCCCCCTGGCTCCTTGCAGGGTGGTTACAGGCATTATCTCCCATGCTTGGAGCAGTCCAACCTTTGGTGATTTTAATGAAACTCAGGCAGTGGAGGGGGGATTCCTGTTGACCCCCATCCAGCCCTCCCAGGGCATCCTCTGGTGAGCCAGCTCTGACACCTCTGAGCAGCAAAGCCTTTGCTTGGCTGCTGCAGGCACCTGGTGCTGCCATGCTGTCAGTCAAGGGGGTGCTGACTCCTGAAATGAAATGCTGTCCACCTAATTAGCATGGGTAGCAGCAGCAGGTTTTAATTATATGCTTAAATACACAGAAATACAGGATTGTCATGTGGGATCAGTCTGTTGGCCCTTTGTGGATGACATTTTGCCTCCAGCAGTAGCCAGTGCTGGATATATTTGTGCATAACATACTTCTTTTTGCCCTTGGAGTAATATGCACAGGCTGCTACAGAAAAATTTTCCATCTTGCTTTTTTTGAAGCCAGTTTGTGTCCAGAAGAGAATTCCTCCTCTGTGAACCATTTTCCTCTGCTGTGGTTCAGGTTAACCCAGAGATTTATATTTTCTAGGCAAAATATGTAAGATGAATGAGCTCTTTCATTTTTGCACTGGCTCTGACAGGAGGTTTAGTCTTTGCAGAATTTTCTGAAGTTTGTGGTTTCTCCAGATTTTCCAGTGCTTTCTCGTGTCTAATGGAAAGTCTTCTAGGTGACCAAGTCATGAGCATCTGAAGTATTTGTTTCTGGTTTCTTTTGCTTTCACCTTGTGTTGTGAATATTTCTCATGCAAGTCAATCTCTCCATTTGTGTTAATAATTTGAGCTTGGTTTATGTTTCTGGTTTTTTCTTTTATTACTTTCACTCTCTTATTTGATTATGCATTGACTGCTGGCAGCTAATTATGCAGTTCTGATCTAGAGATGCATAAAACAGTAAACAGAAGTTGTCTTTTGGTTCACATGGGATGTGCTGTGGTCTCTCTGCTGGATTGGTTGAGTGTGAAAAGGATGAAGGGAGCCAAGCATTGCTCTTGGTGGTTTTGTCCACACAGGGGTTGCTCCACCACAGGGATGGGGTGTGATGGGGAAAGCTGCTGATCCTCTGGCAGTGTGGCCATTCTGCCTTCCTGTTGTACAGGAAAAAAAGATGGGAAGCAGCTCTTGATGTTGGAGGATCCCAGCCCAGTGAATTTTGATTTTCTGTCTGAATTTTTCGAGTCTGTCTCATGCTGTATGGAGGGCTTTGCACACTCAGCTGTGTTGGTGGCAGCAATAATGGTAAGGTCACTCACTGAGAGTCAGGAGGTCACAAAATTTCATCCCTTGAGGTCACTGAGTGTGGGAATTTCAGGCTGCATAACAGATTTTAATCCATGGCCACCTGGGAGCCTCAGACCAAGGCTTTGCAGAGTGGGGATGACTCAGCTGAGCCTTTGGTACAGAGGCAGCTGTGTCAGCAGTGGAGTCTCCTTGCTGCAGAGAAATCAGTGGTGCCTGCAAAAGCCACAGAAATATTGGAGTTTAAGTGGCACAAGGGTTTTTCTAGAATACAAATATAATTATAAAGTCCCCATGGCCCTGGCAGTTCATTTCTCAAGCTGTGGACCAGTAACACATTCACCTTGAAGAGAGTGGGGATCATACACCAGTGGTTGAAATGCAGTTTAGAAAAAGGGTCACTGAAGGGCTCTGGAAACTGTGAGATGCTGATGCTTCTTTGGATGCTTCCACACAGATTTGGGCACAGTGAGGGTGCAGGAAGATCCTGGAAAACTGGACTCCTGCCCGATGTAAATTCCAGTCACTCTGCAAATGTGTATCAGACTTTGTCTAGTCTGGGCTGAACAAGTGTGGGTGTTATCTTATTTTTCATTGTGAATGCTGATAAAGGATTTAGAGATCCCACTGGACTGAGAGATAAGCCTAACAGGAATTTTCCTGATTACTCATTACTCTTTTGACACCAACTAAATTGGAAGGGGGAGGGTGGAAAGATGGTTCTAATGGTTTTTAGTTTTGATTGCTTTAGTTGTGGGGGTGCATTTCCCCTAATTCAGAAGATGTTGTTTAGGACTTGAGGTAATGGATTTTCTCTACGTATGAAATACGCTGGAGGCAAATTGATTTATGGACAAATGAAATGTTACATTTCCACAGGTGGAAAAGTTGCTTTCAGAAGTTCCTGTCATGGCAAATTCCCAGCCGTGGTGCTAACCCCACACCCCAGCCCCCAGCACCCTCCCTGGGGCTGAGGCCCTCTGGGCCAGTGTTACATGAGGGTCACCACAATGCCTGTGTGCTTTGGGGATTTGTGTGTGCTCTTTCTTTTGAAAGAAACAGCCCTAGAGAAAACACAATGGTGTAATGCCAGGCTGTGCCCTTCACTGCAGGAGGTCACATGGGCTCTCTGATCACAGTATTTGCTGGGGTGTAGGCTGTGAAAATGGAGCAATCATCCAGTGCTGCACAGAACTCTGATTGAGGAGGTTAAGGTGAGAGGAGAGGTGGTGTTCAGGAGGGATGCTTTGGAGTCTGGCAGTAAAGGAGTGCCAGCATTGCAGCAGTGATGCCCCATCTTCCCAGGAGCAGTTTTTGCCCAGTGCTGTGTGCTCTGTGCAGGTGCTGTCCATGGAGTTGTCCTGCTGGGTATTTCCAGAAGCTCCTGTGTCCACAGCTGCCTGTGTAGGTTGGAGTTTTCACATGCACTCTGCATCCAGCCCCCATGGAGGGGAGTGATGGATGTTACTGGGGACTGAGGGTAGCTGCATATTTTGTTCTTATTCACAGCATTTTGCTCTGCAATTCACAAAAGCTATGGCAACAATTTACCTTGCAATTTATTCTTTCTTTTGTTGTAGGTTGCTGAACAAAGTCACAAGCTCACCTTTGCTTTTGGGGGCTGGAGTCTCTGTATCCCTGGCAGTAAAATGGAGGTGGCAAAGCTACATGTGGTGAACACTGCTCAAAACTTCAAATTTGAAGACCCTGCTTTCTGTTGGCCTAGTTTAGCTATCTGAACCCAAATATACTCTACATTTGCTTCGGGCAGGTTTTGTTGATAAAGGAAAAGATAAGCTATTTATCAGAGAGACAGAAGGAAAATAGTCTCACTTTATGTGTGTGCATTTGGTCTTCACTGAAGAACTTGAGTCATTAAAAGCTTGAAATCTGTCATGGCTTTGCCTTTGTGTTGAGGATGTGCTTTTAAAAGCCCCATTAAAATTCGGCTGGGCATGAAGCTTTGTGCAAATCTCTGTAGCTTCATGTTTAGCTTCCATCCTGGCACTGTAATTTTTCTCTCCAATTTTTTCTTTCCTTTCCAAAATCTGAGAATAATCTTCAAGGATTTCTATTAAAAGAACATTGAAGGCATAGTCAAGCACTCAAAAATATGATATTGTCAGAATTGACAATAGGAGCTGTTTTTTGTAACCTCTAATACTATTTTAATCTAACTCTTTATCTACACATTAAATGTGATAAATGTGATGTGAACCTGGAGACAGAGTCCCACAGTTTCTGGTTCCTTAAAAGGAATTGTACTTTGCTAGAATAGAGAAATTATGACAGATGATTTAGGGGAGAAAAAATAGACAGGCAGTTAGAAATTTTTGGTGACATTTACTTAAAAGACTGCACTGTAAAAGGAAGCTTCTCTAGCTTGTGGTAGCACATGGTGGGAACAAGCAAGGGCCTCATGCTTCCAGCCTGGTGATAAGCTCAGAGTCCAGGCTTTTGTCAGTGGGTCCAGGTTGTAAAGAAGCTTGAGCAATTCAGTAAACATCTTTGCTTTTTTAATAATGGATGATGTTATTTAAAACCTCAGATAGAGAAAACAAGGAGCATCACCTTCATATAATTTGTATTGGTAATTGTCAATGTCAAAACAAGGCTCTTGTTATTGTTGAGATGTCTAAGCAAGGCTACTTTGTGGGGTTTTTTTATTTTCTCTTCTTTTTAAAATGCAATACCTGTTTTCTGTTTGAGCAGCCCTGAGGCAGCTGTTCATAAGATTTCCTGCAGCACCTGCTCAAGGATATCATTTACTACCAGTGGAAGTGATTGTTTGCTGGACCTCCCATTTTAAGTGGAGGGGCTGCCACAAGCCCTGAAGCAAAATAAGTCAGAGCAGCACAGCAGATGCTGTTCCCATTGACTCACAGGTAGTACAAATTTGGTTCTGTTATTGACACTTTTTTTCTTGCAGTGGAATTACTCTGACTCCACTGTAACTTTTTATATCAAAATAGTTGAGAACAAAATCAGCCCCCCTGTGATTACTGATGAAATAATGGTTCTAGAATACACGTTCTAGCTCTGCTGCTATTCCCACAGTTATCCATATTCCAGTTGTGTAGGAATCCCCATGGCTCTAGCTTCTGTCTCTGTGCTTCCCCTGTTGTTGCTGTGCTGTGGGACTGCCCCAAAATCCACTTCGCAGCTGCATCTGCCCTGGCTGCACACCTCTGTCACGTGATGAGGATTTCTCACCTCATGGTGAATTCTGACTAAGTGAGAGACTCCAGCTGTGCTTGATGCACGTTTCAGTGCCACATTTGGCTGCCAACTGCTCTTGCCTTTGACTTTTTCAGTCCTAATGTCAGCACCAAGTTGTGTGTCTTATATCCTTGTTATTATTGATTTGTTCTCCACTATATTTAATTTTCACCTGAGATACTAGAATAAATGTTACTAAAATAAGCATTCCTACAGCAGCTGAACTGAGGCAATAGGACCAATTCAGACTGCAGAGGCTTTTTTGTTTTAGCCTCAGATTGTCCAGAAATTCTGCTGTGTTCTGAAGTAGCAGGGGAGAAATTTCCTCCAGTGACTGATGCCTGGTCACACAGTTTGATTTTTGAGGTGGATCGTGTTTGTGCTCTGCAGCGTGCTGGGTCAGATGATTGGGATTTGGGTTTGGGAAAGCAGCTTAAGTGCTGACTTGCACTGTGAGTCAGGGATCACATGTCCGTGGGGCTGGGGGGTGTCTGAGCTGCTGGAGGTGCACGGTGAGGGAGGACTCAGGTGAGCTCCAGGGATGGAGAATGCAGTGCGTGCAGGTGGAAGTGAGAATTCTCCCAGTGCAGGAGCAGCCAAGGAAACCTTGCCAGCTACAGACAGAGTAAATACAGATCACATAACCCAAGTAACATCAAATATAATGCTCTGGAAGGTGAGGAGGAGAGAAAGAGTTGAGTTTTCTGCTTCCCTGTTGAGCAGGGCTGTAGAGGCCTTAGAGAGCTGGAGGGGAGCAATAGGAAAGATGGGGACATGGGGTCAAAATGGATTGCTGTGATGTGCAGAAGAGAGAGGCACAGATTTTGGAGGTTGAGGGGCTTTGTGGAAGAACAGGAAGTAAAAACCAACTTTAAAAGGAATGTCTTTTGAACAATGAACATTTGAATTTTTTGCATGGCTCTTCAGATAATCCTGTTTTATTGCCTTGTCATATGGAGAATAGGGGATTTTTGCTTTCCTTTCCTCACCTCTTTGAGCAGAGGACAGCTGGACTTTCCCCTGTAGCTGGGATTTGAAATGTGCACCTTTCATTTATGTGCAATGACTTGATAACAGCAAACCCCAGGTACCACAAGACGGGTCTGAACATCCCTCCTCTAAGCAGAGACTCATGGGACTGAGTGGCAGTTCTGTTGCTGCTTTAGGTATCATCCAGATTTCATGAAATCGTGTCATGGAAGTGTTTATAAGGCAGAAATTGTCAGCTTGCTGTGAAGTTTCACTGAAACTAGAAATAATAGGGTAAAAATGTATTATTAATACTGAGATTTCTGGATACAAATGGAAACCATTTGACAGATTTCAAGCGTGCTGTGGTTTCCAGGTAGAGATAAAGAGAGGAAAACTGCCAGGGAGGAAAATGGAGGAGAGATACATGAATCAAGGAGACATCACAGGTTGTGGTGTTTGCTGTGAGACAGAATTAAAGATGTGCTCTTTGCTTTGGGCAACAAAGGGGGAGATTTGGGCTGTTGTATTACAGGCTCTTGTGCCACAGGCAGTGACCTCTTCCTCCTCCCAGCTGCCCCCTCCAGCCTGGGAAGGGACAACAGCAGCACCCAGCAGGCTGATTCCCGGGAAAGGGGTGCAGGTGAGATGGAAGGGCAGACACAACAGCATGCTGGGAGAGGGGGGCATGAGCCTAATAACGATAATAAAAGGTCTCCATATGAGGAACACATCTACACTGTGCCATAAAGTTTTGTTGCCTGCCCAGCACCTTCTGTTTGGAGTTCATGCTTAGGAGATGCCCATGAAATACAGAAATGACTGACAGTTTCCAATGCTGTGTGCAGAGAGGAGGGTGGAGGTTTTAGTACAGCCATTGTCCCACACAACCTGCAGCAAGTGCTCCTCTTGTCATGGCAACTCTACCTGTTAAAAGTCTTCAAGACTCCACTGAAAGTGCCAAGTTCCCAGTGAAAGTGTGGTGCTGTGATCCTGGGGTGCCAACAGCTCTCGTGAGTCCCCTTCACCCAGCTCCCATGTTCCACTCTCAGCTTCTGCCTTGGCGTCTTGCTGTAAGTGTTAATCTGATGAAATCCAGTATGAAGGGATGACCAACCTCTTGGATGACTGAGCTGAGCTTTCACTGTAACATTTGCTCTGGCACTGGTGGGTGCTGAGTGCCCCTAGAAGCTGATGCTGCTGGGCCGTTGCTGTTGTCTTCCTGGAGCTGGTTGTGATTTCCCCTGCAGTGAGGGAGGCCCACAGCCACAGCGAGGGAGAGAAACCCTGAGAGAAAAATGCTAATTACACATTTTGACCTTGTTGCGTTAGAGATGGCATCACCCACATTAGCCACTATTCAAGATCACTCCCCAGGGCCTGAATTGCTTCTGGACAAGGAGATGTCTGGGGCTTTTATTGTGGCTGCCTGGTTAAGTTACAGAATGAAATATATACCATGTAATGCTTTTGGACAAATTCGGTGGTTCTTAGCTGCTTTTTCCTTGTCATTTGTCTTCTGTAGCTGTAAGTAGCTTCTGTAGCAGGCAACAATTACAAGACCAAAATAAAATGCTGGGCAGGGGATGGGATTGAGCTGCCCAGAGAGGGGAGGGGTGGAGCACAGTGTTCCCTTTGTGGAGGAGGAGGGAAATTGGTCAGTAAATTAACAAAGAGATTTGTTCTACACATTTGCTTTAAATATTGGCAGGTGGCTCAGTTGTTTGTGTGCATGACTGAGGGCCAGAATTTGTGTTGCAATGTTGTCCTGCTCAGTCATCCTTTTGAAATGTTCTTACTCCTTGGTGCCTTGTACAAGGCAAGATTTCTCCCAGAAGAGAATTGGTAACAGCAAGTTAAGTCTGCTCGTGATCTGAGGGTAGGATGGGAGTGGGCAGAGCAAGTGGGAAAGAGACACTCTGTGAAGAAAGGAGAGAACAAGTTATTTTCTGTAAACCTTCTTAGATTAAATCAGTGCTGTGTTTGAGAGAGGTAGAAGGACTTGGTGCCTAGAGGGGGAACATGACTGGTGTCCTCTGACTGACTCAATATGCACTGCAGCTTCCCTTTGTGGGAGAAGTGGCCTGCTGCCTACTCTGAATCTGGATAGAATTAGGGCCAGCTTGTCACAAGGTGTGTTCAGCTGCCTCCCCTCGTGTTCCTGTAAAAACAACACTTGCATACACTTGGTCTTGGCATATAGGTGTCTGGCTTTTACTTGTGAACTGATTTTAATGGCATTTGAATGAAGGATGGAGGTCTCAAAGCTATAAGGAAGGAGGTCTCCTGCCCCCATCTTCCAAGTTTCTTGCTTTGTATGGGACTGAAGAAGTTGGTCTTTATGTAAGCATATAAGACACCACAGAATTTGCACAGAGGACTCATGTTCTGGTGTCAAAACCACTTAATTAGTCTCTTTTAACATCTTTTACACTAAATCCTTTGAAAACTGAGCTTTAGAACTGTACAAAATTAATTTGCTTCTCCTGAGTGAACACTGTTCCATGTCCTAGTGGTGGGCAGTTGGCTTCACCCCAGTCAGACACGTGCTCATTTTGCAGGAAGGAATGATAAGTCTTTCAACTCTGCCTCCACAAACTGAATAATCAGAGCAATACAGCATAGTATGGGATGCTGGGTTTCCTTTGGGATTGCCTGAGCGTCCAAAACTGTGGGAGAAAACCCATACATACAATATAAATTTTAAATCAAAGTATGACTATATAGACTAGAGCTGCCTTTATCTTTTTGTGTTACTCTTCCCTGGGAGAAACCTGTTTAATTTTCATACATTAAGTGCATTGTCCATCACTGCATCCTAATGGTGTCATGGTGTGGCCTTCAGTAAAGGCACCGACACCTTTCCTGGGCACAGAACAAGTTGCCTTACCCTCATCTAATTTGTCATCAGTTCATCTTCATTTTATAAGACTCTATTTTACATTGTGTTGGCTTCAAACCTGGGCAAAGCACAGACACAGTCTAAGCTATTCCCTCATTTTTATTGAAGTCCCACGCTGCCAAGTTGACCCATTTTTTTCATTCTACCGACTGTTCAAATCTTGCAGATTAATTAGTCCAGGAAGGCACAGCTGATCCTGGAGCGAAATCCATACCCACACGTTGGTGGTTTTCCCCCATTCTGGGATGTAAACTGTCAGTATTGCACTGCTCTGTAATAGACCTCAGTAGCCATTCTCATTAGCAGTGGGTACCAGCTTACAAACCCAGTCATCAAAGAACAAAAATGCTGGCAGCTAAATGGAGAAATCCAGCCAGGAGGAAAACAACCCAGAGCATCAGCCAGACAGCTGCTACTCCCTGGACAGAAGAGGAGGACTGTGCAGGACAAGTTGGATAAATGCTGTCTGACATTTAAAAACAATTGTTCTGTTGTATTTGAGAACATTGTTAAGGAATGTCAGCCTCATGCAAATTGCCCTCAGCACACCTCAAATTGACCACAAACAGGCTGAAGCCCCTTTCCTCTGTGTGTGTGTGTATATTATAGAGACAGGCAATTATCTCATGCATTCTGAGGCGCCATGTCCCTCATTTATTAGAGCCCTAGGATGTCTTTAAGCTTGCTTGCTCAAACCTTGGCAAATGCCTTTACACCTGAGAGCTTTGTTTGTGTTCACATGCTACTGAATTTAGTTTTCTCCTTCTCCCCCCTCCTTTTTTTTTTTTCTTCGAAAATGTTATTAACTAGAGCATTAAATGCTGGCCTCCAGCAGGGCCTTCTCCATATGTTTACAACAAATGTTTCCTCCATAGGCAGAGGGTGTATGTGTGTGAGAGAGCATGCAGATATAATGGGGCAGCTCCCAGATCCAGTCTCCCTGGGAGGCAAAACTCAGGCACTTGAAAATGCTTATCAGCTCCAGCAATTCAGATGGAAACAGATTGTAACATCTCCCCATGCACCTTTCACCCAGGGTGAGGAGAGGGCTGCGAGCACCACGGGCAGATTTTTCTCCCCTGTGGTGCCTGGAGGTTGGCCCAGCTCCTGGGGGAGCCCAGGCTGATTTCAGCGTGGCAGGTTGGGCTTCAAAGCTGGTCAGACTGACTTGTCCCTCCCCACTGTTCTTTCAACCCAAGTTCTGTGCACAAAACGTCTTTCTTACCATTCAGGGCTTTCATCCCTGTGAGAAGTTGGGAGGATGTAGAGCATCTGCCCTGGGCATTCCTGAGCACTCCTGTGTGGAGGCTGGGAGGTTTGTGGGTGCCCTGAGCTGCAGCATTCCCAGAAAACAGCCCAGCCCTGTCCAGTTAGAGCCTGGGGAATGCCATTCCCATGTTCTCAGTTGGAACTGGGCACTGCTGCATGGTTCCCTCATGACAGTGCTGTGTAGATTGGCTGTTGAGGTGACAGCAAAGGCAGAGTTAATTGATTGCAGCTGGTTTGAACTGGAAATACCCAGTAATATCCATCAGTAAGATCCCCCTTTCAGATTGTAATTAATTCAAGTGCTGACCCTTATTTTATACAAAAAGTGTGGTCCTCACACTGATGTACTTTGAAGGACTTAACTTTCATTTTGTGTACGCTCATCAGCTGCTCCACCTTCATAATTTGTTTTACTGTGGCTGTTGCCCAACAGTGAAGGTTTTGTTTCTGCTTCCAGCTCAGCAATTGAAATTTAAATGGGGAGAAGCAAATAGAGTTACAAATAATATGCTTTGGTACACATTTTCATGAGGAATAATTGTTTGAACTAAAAGCTTTCAAGATTCATTAAGCACTGGGCGTTTGTGGAAAAGCTATCAGAGCATTTATGAATAATGGAACATGAGTAGCTATTGCACAGTGAACTCTGCCCTTTTAGATTATGCATATATTTGTGACCCTAATTGTGTACTAACATAACATCTCCTGAATCAGCTCCTTACTATTGCAAGGAGAGGAGCAGAAGCAAGAAAATCTATTTCCTTAATTATGTTGGTTCCTAAGTAGTTGTAAAAACCCATAAAACAGTTGTTAAATGCTAAATGTTAACATTAAAAACATCTTTTTAAATTGGGAGAACCACGCTTCCTCTGACTTGAGACTGGTGTATTTATGTTGTCTAACTCCAGGGTGACAGAACAAAATGTACAGCCTGTGCTGTAGACCATATGTAGGACACTGCAGTTGAAATTATTTGTTTGGCAAAAGTTGTTAAAGACGGAGAGTCCAACCCATGATACCTGCACTGCACCTAATGAAACTTCAAGGCTGTATCAATAAGTCTCTAGGAAAGCTGTCATTTGGAAAGCTACCTTAGCCATAAGCTATGTAGGCCATTTCAATCAAGTTCAAGTAAAAATAGCCCCATACTGTAAGATACCCACTTGTGTTCACAGGTTTTATATACGTTACAAACTGCCTTAATGTTCCAAACACATTGAAAAATGAGAGCAAAATGTAGCACAAACTTCAAACATGTCTTTGGCTGTATCTGGGCAGTAGTGATGCCTATAGATAGTTCTGTTTAAGCTTTCTCCAGAAATTCTTCAGTTTTGCCTGGCTGTAGTTTACAGAGGCTCTGTGGTCTCTATTCTGGAGCTGTGTGGCCCTGAATTCTGCCAGGATTAGTGCTTGAGGATGGTAGGCAGCAGACCTGGTGCATTCAGGAGGGATTTGAGCTGTTTGAAGCTGTAAAGGGGGTAGTGGAGCAGCTGTGAGGTTTTGTAAAGGTGATGCCTTTGCTTGTGTCCAGCCCAAAGACATGCTGGCTCCTGGGTTTGTGTGTAGGCAGAGTCACTGATGGTGGCTGGGAGCCTTTCCCCATGAGACCAATAGCAAATGCTCTGGTGACTGCAGTGAAAGCAAAAATGGGCCAGTCCTCTGGAAACTTGTGTTCTTTAAGGGTGATTCTGGAAGCAGAACCAAACTAATTGCAGCATCTCTTGAATTACTGTCAGATGTCAGCATTTGAGTATTTTCTTTATATTAACAGCATCTTCCACTTGTTTTTCCAAAACAGTCCCTGCCTGCTCCCCCTCAGTGTGTTGCTGCTGTCTTTACACTGGCCTGCAAGCCATGGGGTGATTCCACTGCCCTCAGGATGCCTTTGGAGCCTGACCCACACTGTGGGTGTTACAGTTCCTGCTCTGCTCAGGGGGCTCTGTGTCTCCTGCCCAGCCTGCCCTGACCTGGCTGCTCCCTGGAGATGTGTTGTCACCTCCTTATTTCCCACCTCGTGTTTCCTTTTGGTGTGACAGAAGTGACATTTGCTTGAGGGAGGCAGCCAGTCACTGCTCTGTGTGACCAAGGCCTAGGCTAAACTGTTGGTTAGTTTATTTTCCAGTGATCCGTTCCTGGTTATTCTAAGAGCTACCTCATTACATCTCAGTATTTAATGGTTTATGAAGCACATGAAATTGTGTAATAACTTCAGGACTCATTTTTGTCATATCAATTGCAGTACCTCAGTAAGTGTTTGTTTTCATTTCATTGCTTTAGTAGCTGTTCTGGAGGGGTAATATCAGCAGTTTGGCAGCACTGGTGGTGCATTAGCATCTGTTTCTCTTTGAAGCACGTGCCCTTCCCTCAGTGGGGGCCTGGTCCTGTCCTGAGTCAGTGAGTGAGTGACCCGTGGAGGAGGCACATGTGGAAGGATAAATCTTTCTTGAATGTTTATTCTCATGTTTTGAAATAGGCTTGGGCAGAGATGAGCAGAGCTGTCATTTGTGTGATTGTCCAGGATTTGCTCTTTGCTATGCAGGCAGGTAATTCCCCTTTTTCTTCTTCCATTCATCCTTTCAAAGACCCAAATTTCATTTAGCAGCTTCTTGCTGCAGAATCAGCAATGGACTCCTCAGTGCTGTCCTGAGATTTACTGGCTCCTGGAAATGATGTTACACTTCCAGTCTGAACTTCCCTTCAACCTAAAGTCGCTGGAGCACAGTAAAGTTGCCAGCTCAACTAAATGAACCTTCTGATGCCCAGGGTTTTTTTGCCAGGTAGGTGCTCCCAGCCAGTAACAAAATTACTCTTCCCATCTGCCTTGATAAGCTGCAAACCCTGTTATTTCTGCAAGGCTCATAGCACACCAAGAAAAACAACTGGTTTGCCTGACAGGGATTCATTTTATAAACTGCTCTTGGTTGTCTTAAAGTTAAACACGAATGTAATTCATTGCCTTAGCTTAGCTAGAACTGGTATTAGATTGACAGGTCAATAAGCACTCATTCATTATATTTAAATTCTGACATAACATTAGCTTTCTTTGAGTCTCCTGGAATGACATAGGTATTCTAAGATGTAATGAAAATAACCAGTATTTTTTGTTGCCTCTCCTCAGCCAGGTCTTTTAAACTCTGGAGTGCATATTAGTTACCGTAAAACGTCTAAATTTAATAAGTGCTGTGGAACAGCCTTGTGTTACTCAGTAAAACTGAAGTATTTTGTTATCCTCTGTTGTGGAATGGAAGCTATTTTTGAGCATTTCCTACATTATTACCGTCACTTTTAGTGTTTTTAAAAATGTCGTTAGTCTTTAATTTTGCTGCCTGGAATATGTCTTCTTGTATCACCTTCCTTGAGTGCTGCTTTCAGGTATTCCTGCCCTGCATTTTTTGCATTAATTTGCTTTTTGACTTTCCTCTCTTCTTTATGGGGGCTTTTCATTAAAAAAAAAAATTGGTCTGCACTTTTATTGCCTGTGAAAGGAACTTCAGGTGGAGTATTCAGTCCTGTGAGTGTGAGGCCAAGATTTCAGTCCCTCTTTGGTTTGTAAGTTGTTTTCAAGCAGAGTGTCCTGTATGTTGTGAAATGAGTTAATGTGAATTTACTGACTTAGCTGGCACAGGCTGAAGAAGCCCTTGAACATCAGAAACAGGCTAAGGAGGGCACACATATCCAAGGAATGCTGGTAACTGTTCCATTATGATTCATTTTCCAGTGAAGTGATTTAGTAATGGACTTTCACCGCAAAGATAATTTAGCTGCTAAATTGTATCTGAATTACATGGGCACTTCCACTCTGTACACAGCCCGTTGGCACTTCTGTTGAAAACAGATAAAGTTCGAATACATTTGGTAAAGAAAAGCACATTAGAGAATAGAAATTAGTTTAGTTCTGCTAAACCCACCAACCTTTTAAATATTTTGTATGTTTTTTCTTTCCTTTTTCTTTTTTAAATTGTTTTTTGGCTGGCTGATTTCATGCAGCTTTCCCCAGTCACGTCACCTGAGCCAGCAGGGCTGTTGCTGGTTCATCTGTTCTTTGTGGGAGAGTTTCTTTGTGCCATCCATGGCCGTGGATTAAGAGCTTTCAGTGCATTACTGACAGTGCAATGTTGCTGAACTTAGCAACAAGCTTTTTCTCTCAAGTGTTTTTAATGAAACAGAAGTTTCTTGTTGCCATCTAATAGGTTTAAATACTGCTAAAAAGAAATCCCCTCCATTGCAGTTAATCAGATTTTGTTTGCTCCCCGTGATAACATAAGCTTGCTAGTTCTGACATGTTGAGGGAGATGAGACCTGAATGTTTAATTTTGAAAAGAAAGGCAGGGGAAAAAAATGAGGTTTGTGTGGGAAAACTTCCCTTACAGTTCATAAAACCAAGAAAGGGGAGAAAAGAGGGTGTAGTAATATTTTTTTTTTCCTTTTACAGCTCGTTTTACAGCAGAAGCATGACAAATACTTGCAAATTTATACACAGTAATGTGATTATATTTTCACAACAGTATAGTTTTGCTTCAAAATTAATATCAGAAATTTGCTTTCTTTTTTTCTAAGACCTATAGCATGAATAATGTTTGCCAAACACTCCTGTTTTTAACTACTTCCCTAAAGAGCAGCTTGGGAACTCTCCAAGGATTACCATACTGCTGACTTCAGAAGAAATTAGAGAGCACAGAAAGAAATTTATTTGCAACCCAGGCAGCAAGAGAAGAACAAATCCCAAGTGATGGTAGGAACTGCTGACACTGAAATGCCTGGAAACAACGTGTTGTGTGCATTTTGGGGTTGGGCTGTTGTGTGACCCAGAGAGGCCCCTGGGTTGGAGTGAGCCAGGGGGCACCTGCAGCAAAAGCTGAAATTGTTTCTGCTTTGAATGATTAAGAGCTTGATTCTCACAGTTTATCATTTCTAAAAATTACACATAGCTGGTAGTAATTGTATAGCAAGGGCTCATCTGACACTTCAGATTTATCTGAAGCTTTTCCATGTTTTAACCTTTGCCAGTCTGTGACCTTTTCATCTGGCCTCTTCTGTGTGCAGTTGATGGGGGTTATTTTATTGCTTATTTACTACATACACATTTTTGGTGAAAATGAGTTAGGGACTGTTGGGAGAGCACTCTAAAATGTCCTAAGGGAATTGCCAGTGGAGAGACTGGATAATGTTTGCTGAAGATCTAATAACCAGGTGTAGTATTAAGATGAGGAGCAATATTCCCTCCCTCCCTGTAACTCTGTGCTCTACAAATGAGGCTCAGATGGTAGGGAAAGAAAGTAGCCCAGGAATATACAAGTCTATTATGCTGTAAATACACAAGGGAGCTCAATTAAGGTTGTTCAGGAAATCTTGCTTGACAGTTTGCTTTGGATGTGTGATTTTATAAACTTAATGCTCTTTTAGAGCAGTAGTCTCTAAACTGCTGTGTGTTTTCTAAAGAAGTGTGTAATATACTTCCTTCAGGGGAAACCTGCAAGTAAGAACTGTGAGTTGCATTCAGCTCACACAGGAACTGCTCTCACAAGGTGCTGGTGTTGCTACCAGGGGAGTCTGAGTTGTGCTGGGGGTTGGTGTGTGGTGCCATCAGGATGTGTTTGGGTCCTGGCTGTGGGAGAGGACCCATCATGTGCTCCTTGGTCATTCATACCTGATTCCTGCTGAGCAGAGAAATGCCAGCACTGAGTTGTGGGTGGTCCTTGTTCTTACAGCCTGTGCTGTGTTGGGAGTGGAAGGTGGTGTGAGGGGACTTGCTGTGCAGACCTTTGGCGGTGGCAGCAGTGAAGTGTTCAGCTTTGTCCAGCCACTGCTGCTCCATCTGGGAGGGAATTTAAACCTTTGTGTGGGTGAAAGATGGAGGCCTGGATCAGCCCTCCTCACACAAGGCAGCAGTTTGGGGCACTGTGAGTGTCACAGCTTTGGGGACACTCCAGCTCCCCACAGGAGCATCTCTAGGCCAGGAGTGAGGGCTGGTTTGGTTCCCAAGGCTCTGCAGGGATGGGTTTGTAGGGCTGTGTCTGTGGTACCTGTGACACTCTGGGGGTTGTTTAAAGCTCACCCTGGTGTCCCTTTATAGATTTCCTTCCTCTGCTGCCTGCAGTGGGGGCAGTGGGGGGTGGTGCCCTTCAAATCATTAAATTGAACACAGAGTTGTGTCATCATAGAACGATATTGAATAACAAAAGAGTATTACACCACCACATGTTGTGCTGCTGTGCCTTTTGAACACAGGATTAGTGAATTGTCCAGATTCCTGACTTTCCTACTCAGTCCCTGAGGTCTCACAGGTCGTGCCCACAAAGGGGAGCTACACACGTGTGTGAATACTTACATGTTTACACATGTTTTCAAAAGTAGGTGGTTGCTTCTCTTAAATCCAGTAGAGTCTTTCTCCTCTCCTATTTCTGCAAAGAATGTAATTTGCTTGTGATTCAGTAATGTGCAGTGTAGTCTTCTGAATGGTTGATTTCTTTATTCTTATTTTGGTTTGTTTTTTACACTGGCATTTTGAAAGTGGGTGCCAGTTGGCATTCTGCACAGGGGAACAGAATCATCTGCTTTGTCAATATTTTACCCTGATGTATCTTGTTCAACGTAAGTTGAAATTAACTGCCTTTTTTCTTTCCTCCACAAAAACAATTACAATTCTGTCATCAATTTAGGATTAATACTACTCAATGTATCCCTTTTTCCAGATAAATATTCCACTTGGTACACAGGTATGCTACTTACCAGGTGCTTGTGTGTAGGCAGAAGTTACGTCAATTTCAATTAAACCCCTCTTGCCTATTGTTACAAAATTTTGTGTTTATGTCCTTAATTTGACTCTAATGTGACTTCCATTGATGGAGTTTAAATAATTTCATCACTTGACATAATTACTATTGCAAAATGGAGATTACAGATGTTCAGTTGCGTGGTTGGGCTTCCCCCTCCTCCATGAGTTCTGCACTGTGATACTGATGCTAGATGTATTTAAACATTTTAAATGTGTTAGGACAGTGAAAGAGGGAGAACCTTTGGTGAAACTCAGGGTGACAGGACACAGGATCAGGATTTTACTTATGCAAGGCAAGACCCTCCTGTCTTGGTTTTGATGACCAGATCCTGTTTGAATACTTTGTGTGTTTTGAGTGGACTGACCCTACTGAGGGTGGCAAGGACAGGTTGACTGTATGATTTTACTTTTTTTCTCTCTCATTAGGAGGAATGGACTGATGAGAAAGTCAAGTTAAGCAATGGCAATTGAAATCAGGGTTTCAAAAGTCTGAGGATGCTTGGCTTTTCTTAATAATACAGGATATGTGTAAAAGTCCCTGGATTTGTCACTCTCAAAGGTATCACAGCTTGTCAGAACTACCACTAATTGTCCCTTTGTGCCATTTCCAGCTGTACTCTCACCCCAGGACGTCTCCAGGCCCTGAGGGACACATGGAGCACTCAGTAGGAATTTTCCTGATCATGTAATATTGATCCATACAAGCAGGTAAAAAGGAAAATGTTGAAAGCTTTTGCACGGACCCACATCTGTCAAACTCTGCAGGTTTCTGGGATTCCTTCTGTTTTCATTTTGTCTGAGTTTGCTTTTTTTGTTTTGAGTTCACTAAGTACAAGACTTGGCCCTCAGCCCTGAGTCTCTCCATGCAGGTGGAGTGTGGTTTTTACAGGACTGTGATGTGAAATTCCCAGGAATTGTCACACCAGCAGGAAGTTTCCTCCCTACACACACCCCATACTTCGAATATCAGTGCTGGAGAGTTTGCTTTTATTTTTTTAGTGAGGTTAAACAAGATGGAAGTATAGTTTGCATGTAAATAACTATATATAAATTAGTCATCTGCCCCTAAAGTGAAAAAAGGTGATCTAAATACTGCTGGGAGAAAAAAAAAAGTGTTCTCTAATCTGTATACACATAGAAGAATACTTTTGTTTGGCTCAGGAAAGCACTCAGCATGAATTCCCTCCTACCCAAGTACTCCAAGAGCTGATGTTACAGTGAACCAGTCATGTGGCAAATTAAAAAGTCTGGTGGACAGATGATATGGTTCCGAGAACTCAATAAAACTTATTACCTACAAGACTGATCTTTCTATCCCAGTGACATGTGTGCTGGTACTTCTGCAACAACAGGAATAATTAAGAAAAAGAAATATGCTGGTTTAGTATTTTGAGGCTTCATTTTAATGGAACAAAAGAACTAATTTCTACCATGGTATATACAGGATTAAATGGAAATCTCCCCTTCATTGCCTTCCCAAAAAGATGTGAATTTCCTAGTTGAAGTCATGCTTGTTAAGCTCAAGTGATGATGGAGGCGTGAATACATTAAGGGAAAACCTGAGAGGCTGAAGTAGTCAGGAATGATTTGACTTTCCTCATTGGGAATATGAATATATCAGTTTAATATGGAAAAAGCCTCGTTGCATTTAGACCTAGTGGCAGCTGAGAAACACACAGTTGGTCTTCCCTGTGAATCAGCTGATCTTAGAAAACTTCCACGTGAGAGAGTTTAGAAACTGAGCAAGTTCTGTCATGCATCTCTGGTCCATGGAGATTGGTGTTGGTGTGTGATTATCCAGGACAGGCAGCAATAAGGAAAACGTTCCAATCCCAGAATCCCAAGTCAGGCAGACCCCTGAGTAAGAGTTGTGTTGAACACTGAGGTAAATATGATGAGCAGCAGGGTAGGAAATCACAACTGCTCTCCAAGGTTCTGCCTCCTCTGCCAGCCTGTCTTTTGCTGTGCCCCAGGGGTGGCAGTGGGAGCTGCAGGAGTGGTGATCACTCTTTGCCATTTTGAGATGTGTTTGGAAGTTCAGCCTGGAAGAGTGGCACTGACTTCAGGCTCTGGTGCCTGCTTGGTCAGCTCCTGTGGGAGTGGAAGAAAGGAGTGTAGGTGGTACCTGAAACCCTGTATTGCTTCCTGCAGTCTTTTCATGAGGGAATGCCAGAGAACTCCCTGCAGCTGAGCTTGCAGGCTGTGTGCAGAGGGAACCTGCAGAGGCCAGCTGGAGCCTTGCAAGTGTTGTAAGCACCCTCCTGTTCCTGGGATAGCAGGAAAACATTTTAGCTCCATCTTTTTTCCTTTGGGAGTGTTGAGAAGAGCTAGATCCTGAGTGCTCTGAACTATAAATCCTACTGGACAATCATTAAGGTTGGAAAAGGTGTCTAAGATCACCGGGTCCAGCAATTAACCCACCACCACTGCTAAACCACATCCCCAAGTGCCACATTCACACACTTTTTGAACACTTCCAGGGATGATGATTCCACCACTTCCCTAAGCAACCTATTTCAGTGCCTGAATCCTATGATTGTATATGGGAATTGCAGTATTTTTTTTAGATCTTAGGAAAAAAAATCTGGGTTTTGTCCATATTGATATGGGTTTAGAGTTTATGCTGGAGCATCTATTTCTATGTAAGTCATTCAAAACAATTGTCATTATTTGGTATAGGCCTTAAAGTTAATAGGCAATTCTAACTCTAGAATTTTTTTATTCTAGAGAGCAAAATTATTTTTATTTTCATTTCTACTTTTGGCAGCATTGTGTACACCCAGAGAAATTCTCATTATACACTGCTTTTATTTCAGTGTTTTGATGCCAGCAGCACAACTTTGTGTCCTTGATCTTCTCTTTCTTCCTCTGAGCTAAATAACTTCAAGAAACATTCTCAGTTAATGATGACCATGCAGTAACAGTGACTCTGTAGTTCTGGGAGCTCTCAATTATACCCATAAAATCAGGAGCTTGACTGTTGAAAGTATTTGGGGATGTTCCTTTTGGTCTGTTCCCTTGGCTTTCTCCCCTCATTTGCTTACATTGTCTTTGGAAGGATGTATTCCTTCATTTGACTAGCAGGGAGGGCTTGCATTGCTGGATTCCTTTTATAGTCAGTTCTGCTCTTCAGCAGAGTTTGCAGATGGAGTAATTGCTGTGCACACAGCACCAGCTCCCTTTGTTCCTGCCCTGACAGGTTGCTTTTCGCTTGACTTGACTTTGAAGTTCCGAGTTCTCATTTCTTCGAAATTTGTTGTGGTTTTTTGACATCATTTCTTGTGTGTTTACGGAGCTTTCCATTCACATTGCCTTCCTGTCACTGCCTCTGCATTGGCTGCTTACGAGAGAGATTGGGGTGTTATAAATAATGAAACAGAAGGAGACAGTGCAGTTCAGCAGAGCTCTCTTGTGAACAGTCATCTTGTGGCTGGTGCCACGAGGCAGGGCTGGGCACACGTGGCTGAGGGGTGGCACTGTGGGGCTCCCCAGGGCTTTTGTCCCGAGGTGTGTTTGCCTTGGGCTGGGACTGGCTGGAGTCGTTCAGCTCTCACACAGGATCATTGTGGAAGCAGTTCATGTCTGTTAGCTGTGAACAGATGGTAATGCATTATTTTTGGCATGGGGAAGGGAAAGGAGACCTCACGTTGCATATGAATTGACATCTCTGGGGCTTGTCCTACCAAAGTGAGGATGCAAAAGTAAAAGGAGAGCGAAGCTTAGCTGGCCCTTTGTGCCTTGCTGTGCCCTTCAGTCAGTCCTGGCTTTATAACTTTATAGCTTTATTTTGCTTCTGGAAATTCTTTAACCTTACAGTGGGTACAAACACAGTAGGATTGATGAGCATATTTATTCTAGCTTGTCAAAAAGAGACTGTTTGCAATTTTTGGAATAGAAATAGAGATGGGTTGGTAGATGGGCCAGCAAGTTGGGTGAGAAATGTAAGGAGTAGCCTGTTGTAAGATAATGTAATTTGGGTTTTCATTATCAGTGTGATTGGCACTGTGTTACCACAGGCAAAAAGACCCTTTCTCACAGAGAGATGTTGCGCTCCGAGTGTGGGGAAACAGGGGATGCTGCTGTGCTGGGGCTGGTGTAATAACTGCTGGGAAAAGCCCATTGCAAGCTCCCTGTACTTGGTGACTGACTGATGGAGAGCAGAGGTTGTGGGGATTTGGGAGGAAAGATCAGAATTTTGTTTTAGACTCTGTGATGACAAACTGAACATTTGCAAGGAGCCAAGAAAGAGGCTGACCCTGCACCATAGAAAGCTTCTCAATTCCTCCCTCCCCACACACACCTCCCTTGCTCTATTTCCTGCAATATTCACTCACTATTCAGCTTTCAGTCCAGCTCTTGGGATGTGTGGGCTGTGACACAGGGGCCTCGTGACCTCCAAAATAAACTCTGCAAACCCAGAGGTGGGGAGCAAACCCAGGGGGATGCAGAACAAGACCAGGGAATTTGAAATTGGGGTTGTTTAGTACTTAAGATGAATCTTAGAAGGTGAGTGCAGTCAACAGATGGAGGAAAATCTGAGAAGCTGAGAAACTTCAGGAGTTAACGCATGCTGGGAGAGATGTGGCACTAGAGGTTCATCATTTAAGCTCCCAACAGCATTTTCCAGATTGAGGAATTAATGACTCGGGGTGGGGAAGTGGAAAGCTCTTTATATTCTTTGCAGAGTCCAGCCTGGGCTTTCAGGGCTGAGGGATTGCTCTCCAGCACAGAGGCTGGGAGATTCTGAGATGTATGTGCTGCCTGGTTCCCTGTAGTTTCTTAGTTGTCTGTCTTTTAGTTTGTTTAAATAAAACTTGATTTGTGGCATGAGAGAATTTTCTTGGATGCATTTTTAATGAACTCCTCTACAGTTGGTAGGACCCAGAGGTAGTTCAACATCATTTGCTCAGTGCTGCTGATGCTTGTCAGAAATTAGTTTTTGACAGCACTTTGTGATTTGAAAAGCCGCTGAAACACTGATGATATATTTTATTTTTAATTCTGAATGTTTTACAGTGGTGGGTTGGTTTGCCTGGAGTCACTGCCACTTTCTGTGGCAGAAGTGACTTGTGTGGTCACAGATGTTTTCAGGTCAGTTCAGAGCAATGAATTGCTAAGACACAATTGTGCCTGAGTGTTTGTGAAGGTCAGCTGTGAGGTTTGCCTTCAGCCTTCTCCTGAGGGAGTCGTTATATCTTATCTCACACTTTGAGCCAAAGGGTGTGCTGTTACCAGGCCTGGTCAAGTTAATCACACTGTGCTGTGCAGATGTGCAAACAGGCAGGTTTGTATATTAGCTTTTGACACTAGTATGTTATTGCCCTTTAATTAATTCTCTTGGCCCTAATGTAATGACCATTGTAAGGCATTAATATGCTGAGATGGTAAAAAAAGATGCTTTTGTGTTTTTACAACAGTGTGAATAAGAAAGCAAAAGTTATCAGTTATCAGTAGCATTTTTAGTTGTTTTTATACATGATAAAAACTACGCACTCAGGAAAAAAAAATCAAAATTACAGCACTAAATTTACAGGGACAAGACCTAGACATGTGTTTTAACCCTTTGATGAATGTACCTTGCAGTTTAGTTTGGATCCAAATGGTTTAAAAGCTGATTTGAATTTCGTTGATTTCTTTGTAGCAGGTATAAAGTGATTTGGTCTTAAAGGGACAGGGGAATGTTCAATTATGGGCAAAATTATTTTTGGGCCAGAAAGAACCACTTCTGGTTTCAGAATGTCTCTGGCAGTTAGTGGGGCTGAAAACCACCAACTTCTCTAAGCAGCAATTGAAACACTTTTGCACATCAGCTTGGGTCCATCTTTAATATCTGCTGTTGCTTGTGACAGGGTTGATTCTCCCCTCCCTTCTAAGTAACACATGATCAAGAGAGAGACTCCATGGTGATGGTCTCTAATGGTTCTGATTCTGAGAGAAAACTCTAAATCTCTGGGGTGCTCTAGTGTAAATAAACACTGTCCCTTTCTAGCTGTGATAGATTTCTGAGCCTGGTGTCTTTGTGAATTCTGTGTGAAAAATGATTATTTGCCTAAATGACCTCTATAAATAATCATTCTGTATTTTAACAGGTGTGGTTGCCACTGTAGTACAGCTGCTGTAGTTGGGGAGAAAAAGGTATTCTATTTTAATGAAGTAGCAGAAAGGCTTTGCATTTCTTTGCCTCAATTCAGTGCATAATTGAAAACATAGAGGAAGTTATTTTGTAGTGTATGTACTCCATACCACTTAGCTGTAAGTAGGTATCACACATTATGTTTGTTGGGTAAGTATGAGGAAACAGAGCGTGCTACCAGCAGCAATGATCTGGTAAAGCTTGTGGGTTTGGTGATAAAATTTCCAATTTCACACTTACTCTCAAGTCAAAAGGGACAGGAGATTGCTGAAATGCCTCTGAGGGGGACAGCCCTGAACATCTCAAAGTTTAAGAGGGCTCTGTGACTGACTGATTGTTACGTGCTGGGTGGATTTACAGACACATACTGCTTTCAGAAAACATTTAACGTTGCAAAGCAGTATCAGTTCCATGCAGGTTTTGTCCACCTGTTTTAGGTCTGTGTTTGGCCAAGGTGTGAATTTTGTACATTTTCCTGATGGTTTTTTTTGAGTTACACATGTGGCTCTACAGCTGTCACTGGTGCTCTCTGGACAGAGGTGTGTGGTTGTATCTCATCCCTTTGCTCTGTGATAAATGTGACACGTTGCTTTTCAGGGGGAAGTTGGTTGTTTTTAAGAACAAATTTCAGCTCATTGGGTCCATGGGTGATGTCAGGAGAGGCAAGGTGCATAAATCTGTCTCCCAGGCTCAGGAGCAGAAGCTCTGCGTTGGTTTCACCATTAGGCAGAGTCAAATTCTCACCGGGTGTGTGTTGACACAGGCTCTGCAGTCAGTGAACCTCTGCAGTGATCTCTGGGCACAGATGGTTGTCATTGCTCCCAGAGGCCACCACACCTAAGCTCATCAAAGAGGGGAGTGATAGAGCTGTTCTTGATCCCTGGATCCTAAAGACTGTCAGGAGTAGTGACTGGACCCCCCACAGCAATGGAGAGCTCTCTGGCCTAGAAAAATTCCCTCATGGCCTTGTGCTTGCACCAGCAAAATTGGGTGCAATTATTTCTTTCTGTAGCAAAAAAGACTTTGAGGTCTTTCCTCTCCAAGGCTGGAAGGAGCAGCTTTGAGTTCCTGGCCTGCCCTGTAGAGCAGCCATGACTTGCTGTGCCTTGCAGGGTCTTTGTTTACCCTGCAGAGATGACTCTGTAGGAGGCCTTATGGAAGAAGACTGGAAGGAATTGTTGTCCATGGGATTTTGAGGAGATGTTTTTGTGGCTCAGAAGTGTCCATCTGTGTTGCAGAGGTGACTTTCTGAAGGCAGGTGGAGAAACAGATCCATGAGTAGTGACTGCTGTGGAATTGATGCAAGTCAGCCCCTGTCAGTGCTCTCAGCTGTAGGTGCAAGGATGTGAGGCAGTGCCTGCAAAAATCTCTGCAGCATCACTTGGCAGGTTCATGTGCTCTGAGAATCTCTGCCCTCACTGAGCCTGGACAGACAGTTCCAGCTACTACTTCAATGCTGTGCAAATAGTCTTTGTACAAAGTGGGTTTTAGATTTTAACAACAGCTCTTTCTGCAAGAGCTGATCTTTCCCAGTGTTCTCGCAGCGTTCAAAATGTCAGGGCCCTTGGGAAATAGCAGGCCTAATGTGCAGTGGTCAGTGCTAATGAAACTTCTAAATATTTCCCCTTCTGTCAGGATGTTGAAAATTCTTTACTTTTGTTTAACTTGCTTAGTGATTTCCATGCTCTGATTATTTTTTTTTCCCACCCAGGTTGCTTAATGCATGCCATAACCAGAACACTTGTTTCTCTGTGTGGAAAACATGCTGTTTCTGGGGGAGAAATGCAGAACTTATAACAAAAATGCTCATCTCTTCCTAATTATACTTTTTTTTTAATTTTAACTCTTGTTGTTCTCTGCTGATAATTGTCAGGTGGTCTCAAAACTCTCTTCCTGAAGAGTGTTTGAGTGTTGTTGGGGAGCTTTTGAGCTTTTGGGTGTTGTTGGGGAGGGCTGCTTAACCCAAACAGAAAAGTAATTCTTTGTAATCCACTGTTTGCTCTGAGTCAGTTTGTGCTTGTGGAACTGCCAGATTGACTTAAAGCTTTCTATTGCTTCTTTTTGGGGCTTTGGCAAGGGACACGTCTGGCACGCTGGGCAGCCTGTCCTTCCTGTGCAGGAGGCTGATCTTCCTGAGAAATAGCCCTTGTTCTATTCTTCCCTCCAGCTGCTCTCAGCCTGACTCGCTGTTAAAGTTTTGGAGACTTTCACAGACCTGCTCACGTTACCCAGAGCCAGCAGCATGGGGGGTAAAGTCATCCAGGGTAGCCACCTCCGTGTCCCTCTGTGTGGGACTGCTGCTGCTTTTCCATGCCTGGCATTCCCATGAGGGCTTTGAGGATGGACAGGTTTCCTTGTTAATCCAGAAAGGTACAAACACCAGAGACTGGCCACATTTTTGTGTCTTTTTTGAGACTTCCAGGATTCAAGAGTGCAGGCATGTCACTGGTATTGCCAAGTGTCAGTGCTGTGGAATCACTCCCAGCATGGGAATGCCTGCTCTGCAGCAAATATGGAATAAACCATGGGCTAAAGTGTCAGTGAAGGAGCCCTGAGCACTCACACTGAATGTGGTGCCTTTGGGCAGCTGCTGTGTCTGCCAGCTGGAGCAATGTGGGGTGTTATTGTCATGTGGGTCTTGGAATGTTTTCCTGAAGTTGTGTTTCTTCACCCAAGTTTATTTCAAACGAGACTCTTTTGGTGACGGGGAGGAGAAGCAATCCTAAATTCTGTAGTTGAGAAGTTCAGTCTCACAAAGGAGAATGTCTGAGCTGGGTCAGTGATGACCCAGCACAAACAGCAACAGCATCATGGCTTCTCTACTTCTGGAATTAGTCCTCAGAACTCTTGAAGCTGTGCTTGCCAAAGGAAATTTCCCTGGGCCCTTTTACACACATGACTTAAATCCCCTTATATATCAGTTTAAAAGTATGGAAAACAAATACACAAATGGTATGGGGCCCTACAGTATCTTTTTAGAAAAAGGGATATATTTGATTATTGAAGCTTAACTGTTCTTTTAAGTCCCTGAATAGCTCCTAGAGTATTTGACACTGCCACCTCTTTGAAATGGAAGAGAACAATCTGCATTTCCTGTGATGGAGTGAATCTAGACTGGCATTCTTCTTTCTCTTTATCAGGAAAATACTCCAACATTATTATTCCAAGCAAGATGAGTACTGCAGGCAAAGCCTCATCAGGATCCCAGTGAAAGCCAGTCATTAACAACCTTTTGCATCTCGGGGTCTCTGTTCTCACTGTGTGTTTGCACACTGCTTATTTCTCCATGCTGAAGGACTGCAAGGAGGCAAAGCCCTGTGGAACTGAGTCTGCAGGCAGCATTCCCCTGGCTGGGAGGTGTTTCTGTCCCCGTTCCTTTCCGTGTCACTGTTCTTGTGTGACCCTTTGGCATCTGCATGTGGCAGGAGTCAGAGACAAAACAGTGAAGGATTTGCCTGCAGGAAAGTAGACTGTGCTAAGAAAAGGAGACTTTGAGCCTGGGTTATATGCACACAGTCTCAGGGCTGAGGCTGGTTGGTTCTGGATATTATTGGTGTGGCACAGAAATTATGGTCTCTGGCTCATGGCAGAGACAATGGTCCCTCAAAGACTGGGAGATCTCTGGCACAGGGAAAAGTTTGTGCAGAAGCAAAGTCTTCTGTGTGAAAATGAGGTGTTTGAGACAGTAAACAGCAGAATTCCCATGGCAGTTTCTAGCTGTCTCTCCTGGAAATACACATGTTCCTAGGATAATTTTTTCATCCTGCTTCCTTCATGGGATGTGATGATATCCCAGATGTTAGACTTGCTGAGATAAAGACTCGATGTCTCTGTAATTGTTTTCCTTCAGGTATCTCAGAAAGCATCCCTGAAATGTTACTCTGTTGATATCTCCCTGGACTTGCTGAAGTCTCAGGAACCATTTTTACAGCTCTGAGTCAGAAGTGTCATTCTCTAACTTTTGATCTTTGGCATTTCTTTCCTAAATTCCATGGCTTAGAGTTTATTTTAACATTTTCTGCAAGAGAGACTCCATAACATTGCTAGGGTTCACCTAGGTGCAAAGTGACACAATATATTACTAGGAGAAAGAATGGAGAAAAGAAGAATTGGCATGTTTGCATTACCTGATCTTTTGTCTTAGTGCTGCCCAGAGAAATAGAAATGTCTCTGCAAAGAACAAAGTCAGGAAATGTTTTTCTTAGTCCTTCTTTCTGATATGTGTGTGCCAATACACCTGGGATCTAGGAGCTAATAGATTTGTTGGTGATCAATATTTGTTGTGAATCTACCAGAGTAACTTTTGTGTTGCTGTTGCTGAGAGCTTTAAAGATAATGCAGACTTTGCTGATTTTCAGCCTTCTGTGTAAAGGAGGCAGCTGGGAAGATGCACCCAGTGGCCATTATCCTTGCTTGGAATTCCTGGCTGGAATTCCTGGTCCCTCATGGACCCTGTCCTGGCTGTTGCTTCCAAGGCTGGCTCTTCCCCTTCACTCCCAGATGCAGCCTTGCAGCTGCTTTTGGGAGCCCTGAGGGACTGCTGTATTATGGCAATGCAAGATTTCTCCTTCCCCATAGTATCCCTGTCACAGAATGTCACCATCCATCAGAGCAGTGGTGGAAGGAAGCAGAATTGTCTTAGGTTTGGTGCAGAAATGTAGTTTAACATAGATTTAGACAATCTGTTTTTTCCTTAAATTGTGTATTGCTAATCAATGCCATACCTTCTACAATAATCATTAAAGCAAGACCACAGGTTAAACTATCCCAACCATTTAATGAATTAACCAGTTCAAGGAATATTTTCCAGAATCTTACAGGATTTTAGGAAGGGCTTTGAAGTGATGATGGAGTGCTGAGTATTTGATAGAATGTACTTTCCTTGCATCAGGGCTGCGTGCCTGCTGGGATCTCTTGACATGGGCATGAGCACAGCTCAACTTACATTTGTAGAAGTGCACCTGCCACAGGGGATTTGATCCATTACATCTCCTCAAATGTGCTTTTCTTTGCTTCTCGCCCAAACTCTTTTTGAGTGGCATTCAGGGTTGCACCAGGTACCTCATTATTGGCCTAGAAGCATAGCTGCTTCTCAAAAGTGATTATTTTTTTTAGTGTTGGAAGGAGCTCTGGCATCTAGACCAAAGTTCACTTATTTGCTTGCTGTATTTTTCTGGAGAGTAGTGAATTTTGCTTGGAATTTTCCTTTTTCAACCAGCCCAAGCAGGACTTCCTGGATCAGGGGAGACTCCACAGCAGCAGCAGAGTAGGAAGCCACTCTTCCCTGAGAGAAGAGCTGTGATTTATGTTCTCTTTCCTTCTGAATGGTTTTAGGGATAAAAGAGCTGGATCCTAAAACAACATTCTCTTCTGGGAGTTATTCCACACCTCCATGGAATTTTGGGAGTGAGTTAAATCCTTGTGCTGACACTTGGTATCTTCTTGCAGCCTTGGCTGTAGCACTTGATAGGGCAGGAGATGTCAAACCAGAGATCTGTGGTAGGGGGAAGAATTCAAGGCTTTGTTTTTTAATGTCTCATTTCTCACATATTTGATTTAAGCATGAAAAAGGGGTTCCTTTTTGCTTTAAAGGTGCTCCTACAAAGCTGTAAGTCTGTGAACAGGCTTGAGCACTTTGGGTGACAAATCAGTGAACCTCTCTGGGACTTGAGATGGAACATGAGAACTGTCAGGGAGAGGTGCCCAGGCTGGTGTCCATGAGATGTGCAGGTACCTCAGGTGCCCAGGAATTGGTGCCTTAAAGGTAAAAGTCACCCAGCCGAAGTCACAGGCTGGAATGGCTGCTGTGGTAGAGGAAATGTGCACTGGGGGGAAAAAGGAAGGAGTGTTAGAGGCAAGACCATGAAAGGAGACTTAACTCCCTGAGGGGTGTGACAGCAAGTCAGGTTACCAGATAGGAAATTGGCCTCTCTGGTAAATTTACCCTGCTGTCACTTCTACCATTGCTGAGCTGTGGAGGTTTTACAAATACACCTGGTAACAGCACATATAATGCACGTGTTCATTATTTATAATCTGGCAAAGTTCACACACTGCTTTTGCATTAATGCAGTTGGTTGATGATTGTGTTGGAAGCTTCTGTGATGATGATTTTACAGCTTGTAGAGCAATAAACACAAATCCTGCAGTGCTGTGTGTTTTAAAGTCCCTATTCTCAAACTGATCTGACATTAAAGGACTGGATGTAAACAGCTGTGCAGATTTCTGTAAAGCTACACTGGTTTACATCAACAAGGCTTGTGGCCTAAAATGCTTGGGTATGTTTAACACAGTGCATTTGTCCAAAAATATGATGAAGAGTGTCTTTGCAGTGCCAAGAAAATTGTCCCACAAGCAGTGGAGCACACTGAGTCCATCACTGCCAGTTCGGTCAGGGCTGAATGGCACCGACAGGCCCCAGAACTGGGTAAATGCCTCTGTCATTTGTCTTGTGACATTGCACTGCCTGCAGCTCTGCCAAGGAAATGGAAAAATGCGGAGAGAGCCCTGAGCAACTCGTCACAACACAATGAATCCAGCTTCCAAAACTATTGTAACTGGGATGCTGCCCTCCTCGCACATGCCAGCAGCTACAACAAACTAAACAAAACAAAACAAAAGCAGCAACCCTCCCCTTTGAAAGAAACAAGGGAGGGGGAAATCACATGATTTGATATTTTGTGGAAGTAGCATAAACATGGCAGTTTGTGCAGCAGGATTGGGAAACAAGAGGTAAGTTTAGATCCATGTAGGCTCCTTGCTTCAGGTCCAGTTTTCAAACCCCTCTGACCAGCAAAACTCAAGGAAGCACAGAAGATTTTCCCTTTGGTCATGTTCTGCAGCATACACTTTGTTGTGCCATAATCCCCAGACAGCTTAGGTGAAGTGGAGCTGCTCATGCAGACAGAAAATCTCCATTGGCACCAGCAGGTGAGGTGCTGCCTTCACAGGGGATGGTCTGTACTGTGCTGTTGTCACAGGTATGAGTGAGGAGAGCTCAGCAAGAGGCTGTTGCAGCTCAGGACCCTCAGAGTTTGGATGCAGTACAGTTGCCTGCTTTGCTTTGTGTCGTGGGCACGTAGGGTCACGCCAGGGATCTCCTGAATCTCCAGGGTGCTTTGAGAGACAATGCAGCTTTCTGATTGTGCCAGCATATAATGTCCAAAATCTTTTCCTGTTTGTGCCACGTTTCCTCTTTATTTTTTCCTTTCTTTCAGACATGTTATTAAATACAGTACTTTTTATTCATATAAAGTAGATTTTTTTCTACCGATAAATACATTCTTCAAACAGAACTTAATGGCAGAAATTTCCTGAGCAAAAATAAACCACATCTCGGGGTTGAAGCTGTGCTAGTGAGAAAACACAGCTCTTTTTATCTTCAAAGCACAGTGCAAACTTTAAATAATGGTTGTTTTTTTTTTTTAAATCAGGCCTGTGAAGTATGTATTAATGTTCCAGATGAAAGATGGGAACCAAGAAGAGAGGTTAAGTTGAAGTTGTTGGGATCAGAGCCAGCTTTGCATACTCTCTGGGCTGCTTGGACCTATAGAATATGAGATTCACACTTATTCAGCCAGTCCAAAATCATAGAATATCCTGAAGTAGAAGGGACAAGGATCATCAGTCCAGCTGTGCACAGACACGCCAACAATCCCACCCTGTGCCTGAGGGCAGGAGCATTGTCCATCACTCCTGGGGCTCTGGCAGCCCTGGGGAGCCTGGTCAGTGCCCCACCACCCTCTGGGGGAAGAACCTTTTCCTGAGGTCCAACCTAAACCTTCCCTGACCCAGCTTCATGTCATTCCCTCAGGCCCTGTCCCTGAGCACCAGAGATCAGTGTCTGTCCCTCCACTTCCCCTCATGAGGAAGCTGTAGAAATTATTTAGATGTAATAAAACTTACAGGGTGGAGATTCACTAGGAATAAATTTGTTTAGCTTTATTCAGGTGCCAAGGAGCAGCACCATTGAGCAAACAGTCCTCATTTATTACCTGCTTTTGAATAATTAAGATAAGAAACATTCTACCTATTGGAAAGGAAGTAAAACACAAAGTTTCCAGTGTGTTTCATGCTGCAACCCAGGACAATCTGCACACTCAGGCTGACATACACAGGATTTCATTGTGGGATTTTTCTTTTGTTGTTGTTTCACTGGGGAATGGTTTTATTGCTTTGGTATGAGGTGTTGTGCTGTCCTTCTCTACAGCAAAGACATGAATGTGGCCTTGGTGCAGCACTAATGACCAATTTACTGATTTACAAGCACAGACCACTGAACAGGATCTGTTGGAAGTGTGTAAGAACTTGTAATGGATATTAGTGTTTGGCAGAACATGGAAGTCTAAACATCCCTCATTTCAGCCCCACAGCCACTGCTGGCAGTGTCCATCCCAGTGCCCTGGGAGTTAACAGAGCACTTCAGAAAATGTTTTTAATGAATGTGTTAAACAGCTGAGAATGTTCTTAGGAGTGGAATAAACCTGTTTGGCTTTGCCATTGGTATTAGCTGTTCACAGGAAGTGTTTCTAGGACAAGGACCTCTTATGGCTGTTAAAAAATGAAATTTATTTGGAGTTTTCAGGGTTTTCTCCAGTTTTCTGGAGAAATCCCAGCAGTACCTTTAGGAATGGATGTGTGATATTGCAGTGTGGTGAGTTTATGATGTCCTGGCAGCTGTTGGGGTGGCTCAGCATGTTGTGGTGATAAAGTCTATTTATTCCAAACGTGGTAACACAAGCAGCATTGTAACTTAAGGATTCAATTTATTTCCTGACTCATTCTTGCAGATGTTACAAGGCAAATAAGAAGGAAATACATAATTAGGATAAGATCTGGGATATCTGAAGTGAGAGATTTCGAGTCCAAAATTTTATACAGATGCCAGGCAAGTACACTTGAACCAAATGAAAAAAAAAGTTAATTTATAGAAGCAACTGTTGTTTATACACAGGTCACCAAAGGAGCACATTATGGAAATTGGCAATAAATTAAGATGAACCGAAGGCAGGAGATGGGATGAAAGAATGAGCCTACCAGAGTAATTCAAGCACAACCAGTTGAAAGGTCAGGTTACTGAGTGGTAGCTACTGTTCCCATGAGATCAGGACAGAGGAAGGCAGCCAGATGCTTCCCAGATCCTGTTTTATTGTCAGGAAGACTTAACTTACTAAGCAGCAGGATTTCCATCTGCAACTTCAAATGGATGTCAGGGGGTTCAAAATGCAACCCATGGTCTGAAACTGGCTTCAGACATTCCTTGTTTTCATGGAGCACTGCCCACAGCTACAGCTGGGCTTGGCAGTCACTGCCCTCAGAGCTGTACCAGGAGCATCCACTGACAGCAGGGAGGGAAGAGGAGGCACTGCCCCAGCCTCCCAGTGAAATTCATAAGCAGGAACAGGTACTTGAGCATTATAAACAGTGGCCACATTTGGACAAGATTGTCTGGAAGGTTGTCATCTTTTCTGTTTGTTTTGGTTAAACTCAGCATCTGATTTGCCCTGCTGCCTTCTGCTGTGTTTTGAATTACATCTTTCATACTTAGCAGGAATGAACTAGTTGCTAATCTTCAAAGAAAGTCTTTAAAAAAAAGAAATTGCTTTAGGAAATGCTGTTAAACATTGTTTATGTGCCTCTGTTTTTCTCATCTTTTCCCCTGGACAAAAATCAATATTCCTTCCTACTGGTAAGAGGATGTAAAGCTGCAGCAGGTGTTGGCTCTCCAGTGCATACAGATGAAGAAGGAAAAAGGACTGACTATTTGGGATTGATCTTTTCTCAGATTTTCAGAGGAATGTGGTATTATTCTATATTCATAGGTTGTTTGATGATTTGTCCTCTCAGTTCAGAAGCAGCTGAATTTCTTGTGCAGGTAGATTGAATTTTTGGGGGTTTTTTTTGCTTGCTCCTTACATTTCGTGTGGAAAGGTCTGTAGAGCATCTTACTACTTTTAGATAAAGGGCTGCATGTGTTCAAATGAGAGATTCCAGTGTTGTGTAATGCACACATATTTAAACAACACCAGTTATTTTAGAACTAAATTAGAAATATTGAGACATTACCTTATTTAGCATCTTCCCCTTCTGTGCCTGACTTTGAGTTGTTGTCCTTGACATGGAATATATCAATTTCCCTAGCTAGCATGCCCTTGCTGCCCAGCACTGTGGGAGGGCCTGGAGCAAGCAGGTGATCCCTAAAAGGTTTTAATAATGTATGAATGAAATTAAAGTAAATGCAGGTACAATTCTGACCTTTTGTATCTACAAAATTACAGACAGAGGCATCCAGGGAGAGGGGTTTGATACGTAGGTGCCCTGGGGGCAGGGAGAGAGCAGTGTCGCTGTGTGGGTGTGATGTCACCATGCTCTTGAGCCACTGCCCTGTCACACTGGAGGCTGGAAGGCCCCACAGGAGCAGCTCTCCTGCCCCTGTGCAGCCCCACAGAGCCTCTGGCTGGGGCCTGGGGGCTGCCCAGAGGGGCTGTGCCTGCTGGCAGGGGGAGCAGCTTGGAGAGCTCTGGGATGTGGCTGCCCCAGGGGAGGTCTGTCCCTGCACAGAGGGGATTTTACATCCCTGAACCCTGGCAGGGGATGGTGTGGGGGCACGGGGAGGCTGCCATGACTCCTGTTCCTCCCCACCTCTCCCAGCCCCACTTGGAGCTGGCAGCACTCGGCTGCAGAGGAGCAGAGCCCGTGGGCTGGGGGTGTGTGTGCTCACAGGCTCTCCTGCCCTGCTGGGATTTCTTCTGGGGACACCTGGGATCCAGAGAAGGAAGAAAACCATGGGACAAGGCAGCCATGCAGTGGGGGTTTGGATGAATAGGATACATCCTAGCTGTCACTGATTTAGGGCTCTGCTATGCCCTTGGAATTTTAGAGGGTGGTTTTAATATTTTTTTGTTTCTTTTTCTTTTTTTCTTTTTCATGGTTATTAAATACTTTATCGACTTTCTAAAAGATGATCACAAAAATTTAACCTAATAAAAGGACTAAGCTGCAATCTAAGGCTTCGTCCTGGCAGCCTCTTTGCTGCATGAATAAGGACTGCAGTGTGGCAAGTTGTACAGTAAAATCACACTAAGAAATAGCAATGAAAGCAACTAATAAAAACTGATGTAAACCTCTGGTTTTAAGAATTAATTCAAATAGAGCAGAAAACAATGCATAGCTTTCAAGGTGATGATTGGAAAAGGGTGGAAATACCATTTTAGGCTTATAATTTTGTGTTCACATAAATCAAATTTAAGTAGTCTCCTATTGCTGACTATGGAAAAACTATTCCAAGCTGTAATTTTGTTACATGTGCTTCTTGTGAGTGGTTTTATTAGTTTTCAGATAATATCAAATCTCTAAGGACAGGCCTGATGCTAGAATAATTGTAGATTTTCTCTCGCTCTGCTATTTAAAACTTTTTAACCATTCTTGATCTCAAAGCAGAGATGCTGGTCCAGGGAAAATGGGCTTTGACTACAAGATTCACAGCAGGGATCTATGGCTGTCTTGTTTCACTGCAGCTAAAATACAGAAGAGCCCAAATTTTGTTCTCCATTTGAGCTTACATAAATTCAGATTAGCCCCTTAGGAAAGCTCTTCAGGCTGTTTGGAGGCACAGCATGATTTGGGGAAGCAGGAGGTTTTTGGCTTCTGGCTTGGCTTTTCATCAGTGAGGATTTCCTGAAAGAAAATAATTTTGGGCAGTGGCCTCCAAGTAGCCAGTAGCCGTCATAAGTTATGTTTTAAATATTAGTGACTGGTCTTCACTTGGCCTTGGAGGGCTTGTGGAGAGGGCAGTGAGGGCTTGCTCTCAGTCATGAGCCTGGGATTGAATTGAGTTAGCAAAGGACTTGGTGTTTTCACAGAAAACTTGATAAGCCTGAAAGCTTCTTAGCAATTATTTATAAATTCATCTGTCTCCAGAGTAACTTTGTACCCTTGTACATAGTGCATCTGGCTTTAGGGGAGAGTCAGATCTAGTTTTCAGGAGGCTGCCAGCAAACCAGTTTGTGTTTGCTGCACAGGACCAGTCACTGTTGGCAGTCCCTCATTTGGATTTGGGCACTTTGAGTGTTGCAGCCTTAGGCCTCCCCTTGCCCCTGCTTTCTGTGCAGCACCCTGGGGGGACTGAGAAGCCCCTGGGCTGCAAATGGAAGGAGGACAACCCTGAGGGGATCTGGCTTGGCTGCAGGACCCAGAGGTTGTGATTCTGTGCACTGCTCCCAGGCTTGATGTGCATTTGCCACGTTTCTCCTTGATAAACAGTTATTCCAGTGTCAGCAGGCCATGACAGAGTTACTTCCATGGCAGGGGGGAAAAATATCAGTGTAAGGCAGCTCCATTACATAACAAAGGTTATCTGGAGACACAGATACTCTGAAAGTCCCCTCTGTTCTTTTCTATTTCCAGGGACAATCAGCTTATTTTCATTTTAAGAGCTTACTATCAGTTCTGACCCATTTAAAATTCACCTGCCAATTGAATTGTATGACAGGACCTGGCTGACCCAGGAACAAAGGGAAATGTTCATATCTTTTAATGAACTGCCACAGACCGAGAGCTGAGAAGAAAAAAGGCAAAGAATAGAGTCAGCTCTATGAGAAACAAAACTTTTTTTCACAAGACAGGGAATAGGAGCTTTCTTAGTAAAATATTGTAAGTGGCTTTGCTCTATTATCTGGTAGCAGCTTCACATCCTTGAATCATTTCCTCTTTCACAAGAAAGGAAGTTTGCAAGTGAGTGTTTCTCTGTGCATAGGCCCCTTCCCTTTTCTAGTGATTGTTCTGCCAGCCTGCTCCTCCCTTCCAGCCCCCTCCCAGCAGAGAGCTGAGGGCAGAGGATGGTCAGTGTGTGTTACCTGCTTGTGCAGGACACAGGAATGGCTCTGGCATCAGAAGGGAGGTGCTGGCCAGTGGCTGTGTTCCAAGGATCAGGACTGTTAAATGTATGGCCATTTGGAGAAACATATGCTTTCTAAATTCCATGCCTTCATTTATCCCGTGTTTAATGCTGGCTGGGTTTTTTGTTAGCTTTCTTGGCGTGATGGTGATTGATTTCAGACATCTGTATTTATTAATAATTCATTTAATGATAATTGCCATGTGCAGGCCCAGGATACCTGTTAGGTGATTATCTGACCTGAGACTGAGCTGCTGGGCACTTGGCAGTGGCTTTTACTTCATTGTCTTGCTTATTCTTTTGCCTATAACAGCTAAAGAAAAGTGAACCCAGTGGGCAGTTATTCTCCCATCCCTCCCCAGGGCAGGTGGACTGTTCCCTCTGTGTTCCTTTACCAATTCCCTTTCCTTTCCCAGAGGCAGCTAATGGAAAAAAATGTGCACACAGACAGCAAATGGGAAAGTGACACCACTGAGAAAAGATACTGGGATTGAAGCTCCCAATGCCAAGTACTGTAGGACAGAGTCATTAGAACAGCAGCATTTCTGACAGTAGTAATTTAAAGTTCTTTGCTTCTTTAGGCTTCCTGAGGGATTGGGGTCTTTTTATTCCCATTTTCTGCTTTTGGAGAGACAAGCAGTTGGTAATGGATGGATGAGATGAACCAAATCAAACAACTTCTTAAGGGCTGTTCATTGTAACTGTCACATGGTAGGGGATGGTGAAGAACTTTTTATGCTCTTTTTTGTTTCTTTTCAGAAGGAAGATTTTAATTGATTCTGTTAAGTCTCACCATTATTTACCAGTTTGATGAGTTTGTACATCAATTCTGATTGGTACTGAAGTTGATCATGTTGTTTTCACTGGCTTACAAGCAGTGCCAAGCACAGCTCTATCCCACTTCTAGGGGGCTTAAAAGTGCCTTTGGTTTGTGCATGTGAAGCATCTTCCTCTCATGGTGTGAAGCAGGATGTCCTGGGAAAATCCTTCCTTCTCCCATCTCTAAACAGTCCGAGCAAGACATGGCCTTTAAGGAATGGCTGGTTAGCAGGGAGAGTTTTTAATGCACAGGCATGAAGAGGGTTCTCTTGATTTTTTTAAATAAGCTCTTCTTGGATTTCATCAGTTTCTCCCAGCTGGGCAAGGAAAGGTCTGATAATGGGAGGTTGTCTCCCCTGTCATCTTCTCTGGAATGATCAATGTCTGAAGTGATTGTGGCCTCACAGAGCCCCACTGGGCAAATTGTCACACTCTAACAGAGGCTCCTGCCTGGTCATGCAGATTTTCCAACAGGAATTCTACCTGACAGGAGAAGGAGAATTTTTGCTTATAAGCTGCACTTGATGAATCTGGTAGGAAGGACTTGACCTTAGCAAAGGAAAGATGGGATAAAGTGGCCAGGCTCATGTTGCCCTCATTTTGGTTCTGTGCAGTTGAACTGTTGCATTTGATACCTTAATGAGTAAATGTTCTTGTAGCCAAGCACTTGATAAAGTGTCACTGTGAGAGGGAAAATAAAGGGGGGTGAACACTTCAGCAATTTCCAAGCAGTCATGTGGGTTATGGACAGCAGGACTTCCCTGCTGGCTTTCATATGAGGGGCAGATCTGCAAAGCTGCCTGAGGGTCCAGACCTCCTGTCAGAGATCTTTCAAGAGTCTTGCTGGAGGAATATGGAGCCTAATAATCAATTTTTAATTTTTCATGTATCTAACCTAACAAATAAGAACTTAAGTGACTGTGAATGCTCTGGTAGCTGAGTGGTTTATTTCAGTTTCTGTCATTCTCATTTCCCCACTGCTTGCTCTCGAGAGATCCAGTTCAAGGTGCCCCCCAAAATGCAGGGCTTTGGGGGTTTTGTTGTGGCTTTTTTTTGTTACAGTCTGCATGGAGATAGGACAGCTGGAGAGGAAGGAATTTGGCTGGGATGCTCCTGGCTCTTGCCAGGTGAAGTTACTTCCTGATGGAAGTGTAAAATCGAGGGCACCACTGGTTTCCTCCTGAAGAACTGGCTGTGACTGTCCTGGCTGTAAAGTGTTTGGGACTTTGCAGTGAGAAATGCTCTGAAAGGGTAAAATATTACTGTAGGTTACACAGCTTTAATGGGGGCTGCAGCTTTTGGTGTTTCCCACCCCTCCCTTGTTCTCAGGTTTCAGTCTCTGAGCTTGTCACACATCTAAAATTTTAGTTCTGTTGCCCAAGTCCTTGCAGTTACTCTTGCTGAAGCTATTTGCTGATGTAATTTTTCAGGGCAGTAACATAAGTACTGCTGTGCTCAGTTTATCAGCATTTTTTCAAAACAATTTATACACCCAGAGCATTTCTTTAACACTGAGTTTTAAAAATGCCTCACACATCAGTGCCAAAGGCAAAAGAAGGTATATATTTCTTTCTCTTTTTTTTCTTCTTTCCCCCCCTTTTTTTTTTTTTAATGCAGCTGTTGGAAATAAAGAAAATGCAATGCACAGCTCCAGGGTTGTTTATAACCGGTGTCTCTTGGCACCCAAAGCTGCCTGGCTTTCTTACATGTAAAGTTTTGCCCCGACATTGGGCCTAATTTATGGTTGATATCCAGGACAAGGAGAAGTCAAAGGAAAAGTGATGTTTCCTAGGGAATGAGAAGCCCTTGCCTGGCACTCATGAATTACAAGGCTGAACTTTTTAATGTGTCTCTCCTCCTCCTTTTGCTCGGTTTTGTTGCTGCCTCCAGTAACATTTTTCCTGACTATAGTACCATTGACTCCCGTGATAGTTTAATAGTTTCTGCTGTTTACACAGTTGTCACTTAAATTGTTGTGATTTAAATTTGCATGCAGAGTTGGTAAGTGCTCAGAGTTTACGGTGCTACCCCGAAGGTAATTTGTATTCCGGGTGCTGGAGCTGTCTTGGTGACACTTAGGTGACTGGAAACCATTTGCAGAGGGGAAGTTTAATCCTGATATTGCTCACAGGTTCCAGTCCTGGGCATCCAATCCAGGCTGGATGGAGTTTGGTAGTGACAAAACCTTCGAACTTTACCTTCTGGCCAGGGCCTTCATAGGGTCTTACCTGTGCTGCTGTTTAGAGAAGACTTGGGAGGGATATACGAGAATTATTCCTCTACTTGTACCTTCATTTCTGACATACTGAGCTGGAGGATGCTGTTCCTTCTGCTGGAGGCTGAATTCTTACCTCTGAAATGTGCTTTTCACTTCTGATGGTACTTTTTGATTTCTGGATGGTACTGATTAGCAGGGCCTACAGGTCACTTGCTGCACTGCCAGTGTATGTGATGTAACAGACTTAAAAGATAAAGTTAATTAAAAAAGCAGCCTATTGCCTTAAAATTGTACACACAGATTAGTGGTTTTAGTGTATGTTAATGCTGGGGACCCAGAAAATTACTGGAGTACTGCAAGTTTAACACTCCATACTCTAATAGCCAGGCATTTACAGACTGCTGTTTTGAATGGTCTGAAGTTATATTGCTGATTTTTTCATTGCTGAAAAGTGTCTGGTACTTCATTCTGGCTGCCCTGGAGAGAAAGAATTGGTACTTCTATCACCTACAGGGACCCAGTACAGAAAAGCATGAAAGCATAATAAAACAGTCATCTCAGAGATATTTTCATGGTCACCATCTCCTATAAATCCATTCATAACTCTTCTTATGAAAATCACAGTGACAAAGGACTTAATCAGAAGACAAATGATGAAACAATGTCTTGAGTTTCTAGGTTTTCTTGCAGCAAAAAGTATGTTTTCTGTACTACATTTAAATCTGGATTTAAATAATACCAGTGCATTACTGCCATACATCTTGGTGAAAGAGGCTTTTAGAGCTAATTCTGAATAAGAGCAGCTAGAGTGACTTCAGAGCAGACAAGCAGCTTCTCGCACCAGCTGAGGGCATGGTGCACCTTGGGTATTTGGTATTACAGACTGAAATCTACGGACCTGTTTCTGCATTGTGCAAGAAATGCTTTCTCCACTTCTTGTCTTCCTTCCTTTTGTGAATGAAGCATAGGAGAATAAAGCCAAAGTCCACTTTTGTATTGCTGGAAGAAAGATTGAGGTTTTGGTAGTGACTTATCTTAATAGAGTCTTCTCCTTTTTATATCTCTGGATGGTTTCCATAGGTTTTACATAGATTAATCACTTGGCCTCGTGGAAAAAAGAAGTTAAGAAATAAATGGAGGGGGGGAGTAATAATCATTGGGATAATTATATCTATGGATGTCTTTGGCTTATGGTACTTGATCTTTCAGCAGTGTTCATGTGGGACTCCATCAGCAGTAAAAAGTTCACAGTTCCATAAAGATTTATGTTCCCTTTATTCTCATAAAACACAAGTAATCACGGGATAGTTTGAGTTGAAAGAGACCTTTAAAGGTCATCTAGTCCACCCCCCTGCCATGGGCAGGGATGTCTTCAACTAGATCAGGTTGCTCAGATTCCTGTCCAACCCGACTTTGAATGTTTCCAGGGATGGGGCATTCACCACCTCTCTGGGCAACCTGTGCCAGTGTTTTGCAATGATGTAAAAAATATCTTCATTATATCCTTCTATATTCCTTATATCTTATATACTGTAGAAAAATTTATTATTTTTTAGACTTGTATCTAGTGCACACTCATTTGGATGCGGCCCAGGGCATGTTTGGTTTCTGGGCTGTGAGTGCACATCTCCAGGTCGCGTCCGGCCTCACATCCACCAGCACCCCCAAATCCTTGGCAGGGCTGCTCTCAGTCCTTCTCAAATACCTTTGGAAAT
>JBBMKD010000005.1:5483463-5538169 GCA_037834095.1 Argya squamiceps
GTCCGGCCTCACATCCACCAGCACCCCCAAATCCTTGGCAGGGCTGCTCTCAGTCCTTCTCAAATACCTTTGGAAATCAGTTCAAAGACACAGGGGACTTCGTTATGCTTGTCAGTCATACTTTGTAAGGTTATGTTTTAAGATGCTTTTTTCTTGCAGAGTCACGGGAATTGTTGATGAGCGTGACTGCTTAATAATGGAGTGAAAAGAAAAACTCCTTCTGAAAGCAGAGAAATCTGCAGCTGATGCTGTGCTACCAGTGACATAGGGATTGCTTATTAAACCTCACTTTCTCTGGGTTTGCTTTGGGATCATTTCCCCACAGAGCACTAACGGATGGAATGCTGCACAGGGCCAAAGGCAGGATGCTCCATCCTCATGGCTTTGTTGCATTTGGCTGGAAGGGGCTTGGTTTCTTAAGTCAGGGGAAAGCTCAATTCATCAACATCTCCTTGCACAAAGAGGGAGGGTTGTTTGTGTTTAAAGGCAGCAGGCAAATTGGTTTCTCTTTGTCTTGGCCTTCCTGTGCTATTGCCTTGCTACTCCTCCATCTCCAGCGAGACTCGCAGGCCCTTTGTTGCCTCCTGCTCATTTCCATGGCAGCCGATCCCGATCCCGGCGTGGCCGGCCCAGCCCCGGCAGCCCCGCGTGGATGAGCTGCAGGGAGGGAAACGGCCGAGGGTGGGAGCAGGGCAGAGCAGGAGCAAGAATGGAGCCTGTCACCAGGACTGGCTGTACGTAATTGCATAAATTCCATCAAGTGCATCCCATGGTTTCGAGCCCCTGGAAGCTGTAAATAATGTGTTTTAATTAATGGGTTGCCAGGAGCTTTAAAGGAAATCAGATTGGACCGAGGGCTGCAGAATTCGGCAGCTGTGGTGGCTGGAGCGTTATGAGCACTTTGACTAACTGCTGGTTGTTCATTTCATTTTAATTAAATGACTTGCAGAGCTGAAAGCTCCTGCCATCCTCACCTGGTTACTGTTGAAATCCATGATGTGTGGAGCTGGGGAACTGGGCAAAACTGGGTGACAGTAGGAGAGGAGAGACTGTCTGAAGACTGTGCAGGACTGTTAACTTCAAAGTCACGCAAACCGCAGCGTTTCCTGTATGGCATTTCTTTGTGTGATCCCTGTGGTTTGGGTTTTATGTTTTCTGCGTGTGCAGCACGGTTGGTGGTGACCAAGAAGCCTCTGATTTCCATCCTGTGTCAGCCGAGCTGGGGCTGGCAGTGAGAAAGGAGCAGTTGCTCTCTGCAGACGTGTAAAGTTCTGCGGAATGACGTGTGCTGTACGCCTGATTCATGTAGCATTTGGTAACACACTGAGCTGCAGAAATGAGCAGAATGAGCAGTGTAAGGGCCACTGGAGGGGAGTTTTTAATGCCTTTTCCTGTCAGTATCTCCCAGCACAACCAGGGTTAGGGACTGGCCGTCTGTGCTCGTTTTCTCTCAGTGTGCACTGAGGTTAATGGTGTTACCGTGTGGCGTGAGGATGTGGTAGAGAGGAGGTGTCAAAGATGGAGCTGTGCCAGTAGAATGGGAGCACAGGGGTACCTCAGATGGATAGATAAAAGGGCATTGTCAATCCCTGGTGGGGTCCTGCTTACCAACAATCTGCCTGCTGCTCCGCCGACCTCGGATCACAGCAACTGGAGAGTAAGGGGAAATGTGCCCACTAAAAATGTTGACATGGTTCCACCATCTGCTTCTACTGTATTAACTTTCCTGACTAATTGCATGTGTGATGCTGTGCCACATGGTAGTTTTGTTCTTTACATCAAAAGACAAAGCTGCCTTGTGTTTCCTGTGGACCTTTGAACCACACTTGCCATTGAGGGCCCTGTCAGTGTGACACAGTGGCTGTTGATGTCTTCTTGCCCTGATGATTAGAGAGCTCCGAATAAGTGATCTTGGTCATAGTTGTTAATAGGTTAAAGGCTATGGATGCATGCATCATAATTTCCATGTTGTGCCTATTCAATTCCCATCCCCAGGGTACAAGTATTTAATATTGCAATGCACAAAAAAAGCATTTGACAGCACACAGTGATGGGTGAAGAGGTTTGTGCTGGAGTGGGGGAGCTGCATGACCAGTGCCCCACTCCTAACCTGAGCAGTTGCCTTAGTGCGGTGCAGGAGCCCGTCCGCTCGCTCCTGGCACCGCAGGAACAGACATTTGTTTGGCGCTGTTCCGCCGCAACAGACTTGGATCACAGGATGAACCTGCTGTTCAGTCTGAAACGATGCTGCCTTTGGAGACGGGCCTCAGAATGCTTTTGTGTGTGAGCCCTTACAATTCCCAGGGCTCTGATTCAGTGCTCTTAAAAAGCAAGATTCCTGGCAAATTAGTCGTTGGGTACAATGAATGTCTTCTTTACGGAGCAGCTAACAGAGCTGTGGAGGTGTCTCACAGGTGCCTGCACAGGGACATCTGTGGCACTGCTCTGTCTGAAGATCATTAACAACCAGCCTCTATTTTTTTATTATTATTATCTTGAACATTCCCAATGCATTGCTGCCCAGTTAATTCTCTTTAAGTTATTTTACTATAGCTATTGGTATGATATAAGAAAGCTTTCTGTAGTGTTTGTTATGGCATAAGGGGTTTCTGTGTGTATTTTTGGGTTTTGTGGCATTCCAATCGTTACTTTCCATTTTCTCTTTCTATTTTTGGTGTCTGAAAGAGTTACATATTTCAGGAGTATGGGAACTTTCTAAAATAACCCTAGGAAAAAATTTTTACTTCAAAAATGCCATCGTTTTGTTAGTAACAAAGTAAATGGGAGAAGGGAATGAAGCTGAAAACACTAGATTTAAGTATTTAGAAAAATCTCTGTTCCTTTTATTGTTATTGACTCTTCATTCTTCCAAGACACTTCAGTGGGTATTTTAATTGAAATATTTTAGCCTCCCAGAAAGTAAACCATGACACATGTGTTTTTTCTTAACTGTACAGAGAATTTCTTGCATGTTTTACCCTGCAACTTATTGATTAAAGTAGGGCCAAAAGAAAAAGAGCAAAATCGATCCAGCATTAGGCAACTGGACCATGTATAAATTGACATAAAATGCAGTGCTGCTTCTAATAAAAAATGCATAAATGCAGCAGAACCAAGCAAGATAACAGCTTCATTCCCCATGCTGTTGGCTGCCAAACAGAATGCTCAGGTGTGTTGTTGCCCATGTAATTCCCTAATTGAGAGCACAAACCCTCATTGCTTTTCCCTGCTGTCCACCCACATGGATTTGTTCATTGAACCAGCAATTCCTCCTCAGGCATCCCAGGTCTGTTACATTTCTTCTTGTATCCCCTCTCCCTATTTCCTACCCACACAAGGGATCATTTTGCAACTGCATGGATTGAGTCTTCAAATCTCTGATTTAGTCCATTGATCCTGACTCTTGCCTTTGCTTCTTTCCTTTTTTTCCCTTTCTTTGTTTTCCTAGAAATCAGGAGCTGTGCATTCACTTCTTTTGGGTTTCCAGCATGTCCTTAGATTTGGATAATTTATATGACAGGTCAGAGATACTTGTGCTGTTAGTCATGACCACGTTTTTGGAAGCATACAATAATGCTCGTGCATAGGAATGTCCTGCACGTGTGTGTTACTGTGCTTACAAACACAGAGCTCGCAGGTGGAAGTATCAGGTTACTGTTTTTCCACACAGTTGTAAGGATCAGTATGCAGCCTGGAGCCAGGCCAAGTTCTGCAAAACAGGGTTTAAACGGTGTTTGTTTCTCTTGCTGTTTTTAAGGCTGATTTGCAGAGGAAGTGACTTTGCCTGCAGTTCTGGGGACCCCCAGTGTGTAAATGTGCTGCTCTGCTCTCAGTGGCAAAGGTGGCTGCTGAAATTGCTGCTGCTTCCCAGCAGATGTTCTGTGCCCTCACACAGCCCGTGTTGGCCGAGTGAGCTGGGCCACAGGGCTCCCACAGCTCTGTCAGGGCAGACCCTACCAGAGCAGTGACAAATGTGCAGCCAGGGGCTGAGCCTTGCCAGAGACGCCTGATGCTGATTTGAGCCCTGGATCACACAGCTGCAGTGAAAGCACCTGGCTCTGTGCAGGGTTTAGGCCCCTGGGTTTATCTCCTGCGTGCAAACTTGGTGTGAAATTCTGCTGGAGGTGCCCTGTTTTGCTGTGGTGCACTTTAACCGCACAGTGTGTACACTAAATTCAGGCAACAAGAGCTTAAATGCTGTGTCCAAGCTGTGAAAGGCAAATTCTGCACCTGTAAACTCCAGTGTTGTAGTGTTTCAATGTGATAGCATGAGCTGGGTAAAAAAAATGGCACATCAGGCTTCAGGGGTATTCTTTGCTACCCTCTCCACTGATCTTGGAGATTTTCTTAACCACCATCTATGAAAAAGAAATCATACTTAAACATCAAACAGAGCAGAGAGCAACGACTGTGTAGGGAGGCCTGCGTTTTCCTTATATCTCACTTGGTGAAAGGATCTGCATTCACATGTCTTTGTCTCTTTCCTCTGTCCATGCTCACATGCCTTAGCCTCATTTCTCTGATTTTCTGAATAACCGAAGGCAATTTTATCCATAAAGCATGGCTGTTCTCTTTTCCCTGGTACCTGTCTGATAAGCTATGAGCACATATGTAGGTGGGAAACAAAATTGCTCCATCAACTCAACCACTTCTGCTTTTCTGTCTTACTGTATTTGCTCTCAGAAATAGCTTTCAGTCTGTTTTGTCCTCGGGAAACCTGGATTTTGTCACTGGGGCATTGACTCAGTGCAACAGGGACTTTTGTCATCGGGGACTTTGGTTTAGGCTGAGGGTTATAAAACCTGGACTGAAAACAGACGTCATAGGGTGTCATAAAAACATCTGAGACCAATTTTGCACAGAGACCACTGAGACCAGTAATTATTATGGACTTTGGGGATGTTTCATCAGGGTAGAATATGGCCCCTAGTGTTCAATTCCCAGAAATAGAAGGACAGAATAATATTAAGTGCCTCTTGAGGAATTTGTGGACATCCTTCATTGTGAAATAACATACATGTAGCTGCCACCCCAAGAGCTTCTGTCTTGCAACAATGTCTTGCTTGTTAAAAGAAGGCAAAACAAAACCCATAGACAGGCAAAGCTGGCAATTCTGTCAGCAAAAGTCAGTGTGGATGAGCTTCAGTCAAAGAAATATTTAGAAACAAACTGGAAAGTCAGAGCATACCAAATCCTTTGAAAAGGTCACGACTGCAGCAATATGGAGTTCTGGAAACACGTTCAGCTTCCACAGCAGAGCAGTGGCTGCTCTTTTCCTCACACAGGAAATCTTGACTTGAGCAAAGACGCGGCGACCGCACCCTCAAACGTGGAGGAGAGACGTGGGCAGCCCTTGGCTGTGGCACAGACCTGCTGCAGGACTTCTGGCATGTCACTGAATGCCTCGTGTACCTGTAAGGGAGGGCATGACTTGTGCATTTTCAAGTTCTCAGCTCTCTTTAGGGGAGCAAGTTTGCTGCTAGCCCTTCCATTCAGTGCTACCTTGTATAACCTTTGATACAGGAAAAAAAATCCATTTGCTGAAGGCAAACCTTGTCTGTGCACTTGGCAGCCTTCTTGTCACTGTTGCTGCTGGATGAGGAAGAGCCTGGCTGAGATTTTGTCAGTGGCATGTTGTGACACTGAGTGGTGGGTGGGTTCTCACACCTGCTGCTCAGTGTCACACAGCAGTGAGGGTGATGGGTGGCACCCAGAGGTGACTGCAGGCTGGACAGGGCTGTCAGCCTGTCTCTGAGCAAAGCTGGAGAGTATTTCAGGTGCTGGTAGGAAAATCTGTCCCTTACTCCCCGTCCTCTGCAGAAAGAGATCACTTTCCAATTTACAAATACAGTGTGGGGGAAGGTGGTTGGTTTTCTTGGGGGTTTGTTTGTTGTCTTTTAAATTCCAGAGACTTGAACATTGAGGTGATGGGGGTTCCTGGAGAATAAAAATGAGGAAATTGTCACAAAACCTGGGTTTGTACAGCTTAAAAGATGAGTTATGATTTATGAGTGGATTTTTAAAAAATGGAGCAAGCTGAGGGAAGAAAGGAGGGAGCAGATGTTGGAGGGAGCCTGGCCTGAAGGAGTGTGGGGCACGTTCCTCTGAAGGGAGAGAGGCAGCACTTGAGCTTTCTGCCTGGGCTGTTCCCAGCTGCGGAGCTCCCCAGGACAAAGCCCCAGAGCCCCAACTAGGCCTTCAAACTTGCAAGGAGAAGTTGTCCTGAATACAAAGCTGTATGTTTGACAGACCTCTAATGCCCTCCAAGGAGCACACTGGTCCAAGTGGACTTTTTGTCCTTGATTTCCCTCCTGAGAAGAAGAGAAATCCTGCTTTTCCTATTGGTGAAACATGGTTTGTAAGGACAAGTGCTGCATTCATTTGACCAACAAAATATTTTGTAAAAAACAGAGCAACCTTTGAGCATACAGCCCCCTTTTAAAGGCTGAAATTACAACAGCAACCTGAGGACAGGTTGGGAAAAAATATTGTTCAGTTTTACCTTGATTTATGTGAGTAAACTTAGGAAGAAAGGCCTGTATTTGTTAGTTGAAGTCACTTTAATTTCATACATGAGAACAGTATGTTGTTTCAGCATTCTGCTTTTCATAGGTTTCAATTAGGTTCTGCCATTTTCTTTACATTAAATTCAATAGTAAACGTGAAAACAGATTTAAATAATTCTTAATAGGAGGCTTATACATATTATCATTTAAAATGCACAAAATGGATACTTTTGATACTAATGAAAAATCACAGGTGACATCTTTTTCTTCTTTTAAAGTGGTTGGTTTGATTTGATTGTTCTGAGGGGCTTCAGGCTCTGCAGCTGCATGTTTTGGTTACTTGAGCAGCAGCTTCAGGCAGCCCCAGAGCCTCTGACTGGGTTCTGTCAATGGGGCGTTGTTTTCTGGGGCTGTTTCAGGGGGTCTTGGGGAGAAGTTTCTTTAGAATGTGTTTCATGTGGAGTATCAAAGCGACCATGGTCTGTGCCTGAGCACTGGCTCTTTGAGGGGATCTGATTAATCTTGCTTTATAAAAGTAACTGCCTGCTGAGATGGCAGCGTCAAAAGAAGTGGCCAGATTCAGAGAATGGTTAAATATTCCCTTTCATTACTTCAAGGTGTCCTCAGTTGTATGAAAATAAAAAGGACTTGATGATCCACATCCACTAGGATTTCCTGATATTTCAACTCTGAGAACTTCTCTTGTTGCCCTTTCATAGCTGCCCACCAGCACATTCCTGGGATTCCCAGGCCGAGGATTTGGCACCGGTGGCCGTGGCAGAGGTGCTGTGAGGGGTCAGGCTCCCAGCACAAGGTGTTTGGGTGCCTGAAGCAGGGAATGCAGCACCTGCTGGGAGCAGGAAACCTCTCTGGGTGGGTTGTCCACGCTCCCCGTGACACTTCCTCCTTTGCAAAATCAACAGCAGCAGCTGAGAGGACTCGGGCTGCAGATGGAGGTCAGGATTTTCAGATCTCCTTAAGGACACCTAAGACATGACATCCTTGGGGTATAAAACCTGATCAAAGGATTGGGGATCAATAGCACAGATTCTTTTTGAAGGGCAGGGATGCTGTCAAAGTATGTGGTTAGGGCTCAGTCTCCTGCTCCAAGTGTTTTCTGAGTTTGGGAGTATATATTAACTTTGTAGTGAATAGAATTTCAAATTTTTTTTTTAATTGTTTTCTTCTGTTGCTGGGAATTTCTGTTTGGGAGTGGCATTTGCAATGTCCTGGCATCTCTGTTATTGATTCGGGAGGTTGTAAACTGAGGTTTATAAACTGAAAACTGACTGAGGTTATAAACTAAAAACAACTGTTTGCTGTTGAGTTTTGTGTAGCCCAGAAGCTTTCTCGAGCTGAATCATGAGCACAGCCCTTACCTTTCTCTGGGAAGCAGAAAACCTCGTTGGGCCAAGCCAGTGATGGAGCTGGGGTGTGTTTTGCTCACTCTGAGACTGGACTGATGGAGGTCCCTAGGAGGTGCAGAGTGACCCATAATGATGTGTTTTGTTCTGGGAGGAGCTGGCTGCTGTCCCATTACCCACCGAGCTGTGCTTGGCACCTCTCAGGGCAGAGTGCTGCTGATGGGCTGTGTTTAAACTCCTCCACTCGTGCAATTCTGCTTCTCTTCTCCTCATATGGAGCCTTGTCAGGGGCTCTGATAAGCCACTGATCAAAGTTGCCATTAAAGTTCCCCAGCATGAAATGCAACCCTGTTTTGTGAATTTCAGTGTCTCTGGCCTACCATCATCTCCCCATTATCACGTCCTTCTGGGCTGTGCTATTTGATTGCTGCAGAAGGATCACAGCAAAACTTGCATTGTATGGTTTTTTTACTATATTTTGTTACATTTTTACAGCAGCTTGGGTGAAACTGTTTCCTGCTAGAAGACTGAATATTGGCTGCAAATGAGAGCAGATACACAGTTTGATGGGAAGTCTGGTGTTGATTCAGAAATTAAAATAGGAGCAGGGTCTGCGTAAAGGAATGAGGGTAGTGGAACGAATTAAACCAGTTTTCAATGAGTTTGGTGTCTGGGGTTTTTAATCCCTAATTGCCACCTTCCCTCTGCCATAAGCCCACCTTGGGATGAGATGCAGAGTCTGGGCAGCCCTGGCTGATTTGGCAGCCCATGGAGCAGATCTGTGGCCACTTTCTGCCCTTTTCTCCCTCTGTGGAACTGTGACTTTGATTGTTCTCTATTCAGCTCCCAGTTTTATGAGACTTGTTGGGATTAGATTTATTTTCCACATCTTTCCCCTCTTTTAGAATTGGTAGGAGTTGGCCAAGAGTTACTGAGGGGAGAAAATGGGGAGAGAGGGCATGGCTTGCAGGGTCTTTGTGGGTTAACACTCAAGGATGCTCTCATTGGCCTGATTTTCTGTCTAGATACACAACCCAGAGCTTGAACAAAACCCTTTGTGTAAAAATCCTGTGTTTAGAGTGTTAGAGGTATATAGAGTTCATTGTCTCACAGGGAAAAAAAAACCCTCGTTTTCAAGTGTCCTTTACAGGCAAGTTGTAGTAAGAAAATATGCTTTTTAATGTGCTTTTACTTTACTGCTGCTGAACAGCTGCATAGAACTGTTGATAAAAGAGGAAATGTGTTCATTCTGTTTTTCAGCTGTTGGTTTGGGGAAATCAGGAGTAGCAAGAAATGAAACTATTTTAGAGCTGAGTATTGCTTAATGTTAAAGATGGGCAAAATAGGAATAAACAAGGCGTGAATTGGAAATTGAATCATGGAGGGCCTGGTGTCTTATAAGGAGTAACTGGAAACATGTACCTGCCTTGTAAAGCCTCTAAGACTGAGGCAAAAGTTAAGTGAGGTTAAATGAGGTGACTGAGGGCAGTGGGAGGATGTTGGGTTTTATTAGAAAGAGGAAAAAAGAGTAAGTCCTGGACTTTTCCATTAGATTCAGATACCTGGTTTGTGTTAGGGTCAGGGAATTGATCTTTCAGAAGTAAGTGTTTTTGGAAGTTGGAAGCCACATTTATATCATCCAGTCCCTGCTCCTAGCCAGTACAAGGCTTGTCTCTTTCAGTGTATATTTGTTCCCTCCAGTCTAATTAAACATGTCCCCAGCCACTGCTTTTTTATGAATTCACTCTGTAAATGTTCATGTGCTAAACCACTCTTCCTGGGTTCCCTGCTCTTAATTTGCTGCAGGGATGACCCCTGAATCTTTTCTTGCAGTTCAGGATAAGAGATGTGAGTAATGGAACAGGAAAGGACATTTTGGAAATGAGGGGCCATGTTGGGTTTGATGCAGTTTTATTTAAAATTCAGTGTGTTAGGGTTCTATCACTGCTGGGTAAAATTGAAACCTTCTTTCCCTCTTCCCTTGCCTTTCTTTCTGGGAGGGGAGAAGCAGGAATGCCTGGCTTTGCCTAAGGCCTGCTTTGGAGAGCTGCCCCAGCCGTGGCCCGTTCCCTGTGGGAGCTGAGCCCCGTGGGGTTTGTGACAGATCTGCCCAGCTGCACATGTGGGAAAGGAAAAGCAGGAGCTGCAGGCAAACGAAGGCAGAGCCCAAAGAGAGGGAGGCCCTGTGGTGTCACTGTGCAGCCGAGCAGGGGAGGAGATGAAAGGCCTCGGGAGCCGTCTCTCTTCTCGTTCCAGGTATGGCTTTGCCCCCCGAGGAGCAGAGGCTGGGGATGCTGGGACTACTCGCTCTTGTTTGTTTATGTTCATTTGGAAGAGACATGTGAGCAGAGCTGCCTGCTTACGGCAAAGGAAATGGATCTCAGGGGGACAATTAATTTTGCTTGACTATTTCTGAGCCAGGTGAAGCCGTAAAATGAACCCGTGTCCTCCCCATTGTCTAAGAGGGATGTATTTATTTATTTTACATTTTAATGCACCACTGGCAATTTATGGTGAGAGCCTCAATGAATTATTGATAGAAGGAAGGTGTATAACATGGGAGATTAATAAAAAGGATTATCAGGCTTCAAAAAGAAAAAGGAAGGAAAAAACACAGAGCTGATGTTTTAATTAACTGCTCCCTGCCTGCATTGTGATCCCAGAGACATGAGGATTGAGCGCCAGAAGGTAAATCTGGTTGGAAATAAAGTGATTTCCACTCTTGTATTAGAGGTGAGAAATAAGACAGTGCTTCAGTATTCTTGCAGTTTGAATAATCTGGGTTGCTGCCTGTAACAGAAAGTGGAGTTACTGGAACTGAGACAGTCTGCAGAGCTCTGACCCAGGGAGTAATAGTAATAAAAATAATTGCAAATAAAAGATAGTATTTAAAATATAAATAACAAAACAAAAACAAACAACAAAACCAAAACAAACAAAAAACCCAACCCACAAAACACAAGTAAATATAAGAATCATAAAAAGGTTTGCGCTCCCCCTCTCTTAATCCTGTTCCTTGAAGAGATCAGACAGTTTAGATTCAAACAAAGACCAAACAGTTTTGTATCCTGCTGGTTTTTGTTATGAGACTGTTGGACCTTCAGGAGGGCATGGGGACAAGGTGACACTTTTGGATTCAGCCACTGCTGGTGAGTGGCTGTGCCCAACTTCATTTTGCTGAAGGGAGGGAGCACATGAACCCCTCCCAAGTGACACCCCAGGACTGGCAGTGATGCTTTGCTGCCCCTTGTGAGCCCCAGCAAGGAACTGCTTGTGGTGCACGAGGAGAGCAGAGGCAGGGAAGGGACAAAGCCATCATCAGTGCCACCATCTGCACGGCTGGCTGTGTGAAGGGAGTGCCTGTGCCACTCCTCCCTGGGGCTGGCCCCTCGCTGCTGCATCCCCCTGTCCCAGAAATATGTCAGGCTCTGAGACCAATGGCAAAAGGAGAGCTTTGCTTTAGGCACAGTGGTAGTTTTATTGCTATTTGGTTCTCTAAAGAATAAGTTGAAGGACAGTTTTGCTGTGGAAAGCAAGATATTAGGGCATTGAGAGAGTGAGTACAAAACAAAATACATTTTAAAAATTAGGTTTCTAATGTCTCCAGTATTGCACTGGTCTCTCCTTTCTGCATGGAGCTGTGATTGTTTCATTTGTAGATGCCACAAGCTTCCCCTAAGAGCAGGTAGCAGCATTTTACCCAGTGAGCTTCCCAGCAAGCAGGGGAGTGCTCTCATTTCAGCTATGCATGGGTATCCTATCAGTATCAGCATTTCTGGCCATTAAATACATCAAATTCATTAAAACTTGCGTTAAATACCCCAGCAGTGATGTGCAATAGCCAGTTTCAAAAGCTTTGGATTTCTAATGGGAGATATTCAGGAGGAAGTCTTTTCCCTCTGATAACAGATGTGCAGTGTCTTTGGATGATCCTTAGTATGACTGGTGTCTTGTAAAACTCTTGGTTTGTATGGAAATGGCTTTTCTATCCTGTATTATTCCCTAATATGTTTCTGAATGGCTGAAGAGAAAATTGAAAATTGTCCTTTTTTTTTTTGTTTTCCCATTCCCCACAATCTGGTTCATTTAGCAACGGAAGGGGAGTAAATGTATGTTCTCTTTAAAAAGTGCATCCTGAAAGATTGTCCAGCTGCTCAGTGGTGCTTTGCAGTGTTTTCCTGCTGGTTGCCTGCTCAGGGAAGCTGCCTGTTTTGTGTGCTAGAAAATGAGTGCTTTATCTCAGCCATGTAGGTCTCTGCAGCACCTCACACAGAAACACTCCACGTTTCCTGTGTGGGCACGTGAGTGATAGTGAACATGACTCCCTTCCTGACAGCAGCTCCTGTAGGAAAACAAGAAAGAAAAGGAAAAGATCAAACCCCAGAGGCTTATTTGTTGTGTTCAATGCTTTGAAAATGTTTGCTGGAAGAAGTATTGATGTAGCAGTATGTGTGCATGTGACTTGTAAGAGAGAAAGGCTTGGCAAGCCCAGGTCTCACTGTGAGGGCAGCTGGGCCATGGAACAGGTTGCCCAGGGAGGTTGTGCTGCTTCATTTTGGGTTTTTTTTTCCTACCAGACTGGATAAAACACAGAGCAGCTTGGTCTGACCTCAGAGCTGAGGCTGTCTTGAGCAGGAGGTTGGACCTGGTGACCTCCTGAGGTCCTTCATTACCTGAATTTTCCTGTGATCCTATTAGGTTGTGAGCAGCTTTGCAGGGGGAAGAGACAAATCTCCCTGCCAGCACTTCCTGTGCCAGCTGATGGCTAACAAAGGTGGATACCAGTTAGCCAGAGAGCATTTCACTTCCATGTGGTGACACTGAGCCCCAGCCCTCGCTCAGGACTCAGCAGAAAAGCCACTGAAGTCACCACTGCCAAAGCAGTGAGCCAGTGGTGTTGCATCAACGCTGAGGCCTCAGCCTGAAGGGACCAAAGAGATGTAGAATTTTCTCTTTCTGCCACAGTGGGAAGATGCTGACTAGAATTGCAGAGCTCATGGTGCTACACCACTGGCACAGAGGAATAGACCAATTAATTGCTTGAGTTCATGTCTTGCATCTTTCTCAAGGCCTAGATTAATGGAAGCAAAGAAAAGAGCGTGGAGTGGTTGACATTTAATGAAATTAATGTTAGTGTTTGAAGGAGAGCTTTATGATCATCTGCTGTGGTGACAGATGTACTAAACAAGCCATGAATAGATGGCATAGATAGAAACATTATTATTTAGATTGTAGTACTTGAAAGGTGATACTTGTCTTGCCTGTCTATAAATCATGAAACATGCTTTCAGTTCCATGAAGGCAGCAGCTTTTTATAGTAAAAATCTTAGAAAACTATCTTTAAAAAGAACATCACTGTTTTCTGAATGGCTGGGTAAAGACATGGATGGGTGAATGCTTGCCAGATAATGGAGGGATAAGAGTTCCAGTGAGAGGAAACAGCCATCTATGATACATGTGGGACTCTGTCATGAAGAAGTAATGTTGAATGTGAAAAAAATCCTCATAGTACAGAGCAATTGGTATTGTCCTTGGTGGGGTTGGGTGCAGTGGAGATCTTCTGCACTGTTTATATTCATGCCAAGTACTTTCTTCTTTTCTTGCAGCAAAGAAAACTTGTGCTGAGTCAGATTTCACTTGTGACAACGGGCACTGCATCCCAGCCAGGTGGAAATGTGATGGGGAAGAAGAGTGTCCTGACGGGTCAGATGAGTCAGAAGCAGCGTGCAGTGAGTAGCACCAAGTGGTGGTTCTCAGACACGTTTTATTATCAAAGCATAGAGAAACTGAAGCTGTTATTCCCAGCACTGGTAGGATAATCTGTCAAGTTATGCTCGTGTTAGAACAAAAATTACAGACACAAAAGATTCAGGTCATTCCAATCACATGGTTTACAAACTTCCAAATGTACCTGTTTTCCAGACTGTGACACAGGCAGTGCTGTCTGGTCTGGATTTCTGTCTGTGAGGGAATTGTAAACATCCTGAGCTACTTGTCAGGCTCATGATCAGCAGCAGTGTGAGAAGTGTCACACTCACCTGGGATCAGGCTTTTGGAAACTGAGATTTGGTGTTTTGCATGGTAACATATTGGGATTTATCATCGCTGCAGACAGCACTTCTGTTATTTCAGAGGAGCTTTGCAATGTTACTGCCTTGCTCAATCTTCATTTTTTATTTTTCCTCTGAGAACAAATGAAAAAAGCAGCAGATGAAAGATGAGGAATGTAAAATAAGTAAAGCTGAGAGTAAGTGTGACAGATGTTACTGCAGGTAACACCCTTTAAAAACCCAGTAAGTAAAAGAACATTCTTGATTTTCATGTAGTGCATTTTATCATGTCCTTTTGAGGAGGCCCATTTGTGCTCCATTGTTCTAGAACTGTGAAGAGTTGTCTGATGTTGAGCTGAAGGGAATCCCAGGGACATTGAAATGAAAATACTAATATGTAGACCTTTATTTGTGTGCTTACTTATATCTGCAGATTTGTTCTTGCCAGAGCAAGAAACTAGTACAGGCCATTCTATTGAATTTCCAGTCATGTACTTCACAAATATTCCCATGAGTCAGAAGCAGTGTTGGAGGAAGTATTTTATCCGATCTCACCAGATTGGGGTACATAGAGGACTTCAAAATCAACTATACTTTTATTTTTAATCCTAGTACCAGTCCTACTTTCTCCCTAATTAAGGGAGATGAATGCACTTCTCTTGCATAAAATGAATTGAATCATTTTTACAGCTGCGTTCAGGCTACAGAAAAAATTACCTCAATAAATACATTAACATATTTATGTACTGTATTTGTTGGTCTTTCACCCTGCATCCTCCTTAGTTAAAAGCTGTCTCATTAATGCTACTTCCACTACCTGATTGTCTGGAGGGGGGCTGAATAACTAAGCAGCTTCATTTGCTGCAGTCTCTGCCTGCAAATCTCGTGTCAGAGGCCACAGCACAAGCTGGGGATAGGCCACGCAGCACTGAGATCCCTGATGATTTCTGTTAATCATCTTCCATTCCTGTTCTACCCATTCCACCTTTCATTTTTTCCCCTGCTTATTTCGTCCTCTGGGGAAATCAGCCTTAAATCTTAAGTATCACGAAAGAAACTTGGCCTGAGCCTCAGATTGTTACCATACAGGACTGCTGTCCTCAGAGAAAAGCAATTTGTTCAGATTTTTTGTGATTTTTTTTTGATTTTTTAAAAATCTTTTGTTTCTCTTCTACTTGAAACTTTTTAAGAGACCAAAGGCTGTGTTTCTCTGGTGGTTCTTCAGTTCAAAAAAATAGATAGCCCATGAAACATCTTCCTGCAACATAGGAAGAAGTTTGTTCCTGTTCTGTTAAAGAAACTATTGAAGAGTGTTGGGCTTTCCTTGTAATTTGGCCCATAACTGTAAAAGGCCTGACTCTGCATCTGTGTAAATGTTATTTAAGATGACAGAAGTGTAATGACAGAAAATGTAGCGACAGGCAAAATGTACAGATGGACATTCCTGCATGATACTTCTCTCCAGTCCCATTTTCGTTCTCCCTGATGAAATCAAGGCTGGACTTCCTTCCAGTGTCGGGGGGTGACTGCAGGGCCTGTGATTGTCCATTTTCCTGCTTAGAATGCAGCACAGCCCTGTGGAGGGGCCTGCCCTGCAGAGCTTCTCTAGGGAAGGGGCAGGTTGGGAAAGAAGAGACTTCTCACCTCTGTTAAGATCAAACTGCTTTATAAAATCAATGATTTCAGACAGGCCACATAATTACCAGCACCTCTGCCAGGATCTGGGGTTATTCCTCAGTTAATGCAGCACTGGGACATTGTCCACAGTCCATTCAATCCAGGCAGTTTAAGAGCATTAATAATGCTGACTGCTGCATTTTAGGAGTACATCCAGCTTAGAATGTGCTGAGAACAAGGCTGTTCCTCTCAGCATCTAGCCACCTGCTAAGTGGCTTTTTATCTTCTGAATGCTTTTGTGGTGTTTTTAAATACAGTTTGTGCTCTCCTATTGCTATTTAGAGATGTCCTGTCCTCATCTCTTATGCTTGGTTGAAGGTAACAGTTTGAGGGGTTTGGTTTGGTTGTGGGTTTGTTTGTTTGGTTTTTTTTTTCTTTTTCAGAATCAAAATTGCACTTTGGTTTTTCTTTCCCCAGTCACTGAGGTTGTTCAGCTTTGTACCTAAAAATATCCTCTCTGGGGACATTGGCCATTCCCAGGTGTTCAGGGCAGCATGACCTCTGTCCTGTTGGAGAGGTGAGATGGCATCACAGCTGGCCTGAGTTCTGCTGGACCTGTGGTGTCTTCACCTTTCTGTCATTCATGTAATTATTATTTTTTAACTGTGTTCTTCAAGGCACTGAATGTGTCTGAGAGTGGTGGCTGTAAGGCTGTAAGGGTGTCTCGTGAGTCCCACTGACTCCTCAGATGAAATCTGTAGGACTTCTCCCTGTTGTGGGTTTTGCTTCTAATTGAAGGTTGATTCGTTTCTAGCACGGACTGATTTCAGAGGAGATGGTTATCCAGCCTTTTGCTTTGGAATGTTTTGAAATGGGTCATTGTAAATAAGAAACTGCTTATATTTCTTCATTTTTCGGCAAGACACATCTCTGGCACCTGCAGAAGATTTTTGGTAGCTCACATGTGCTCTGCATTGGAGAGCCTACCACATCCAGAGCCCTGGCCCTGTTTTCCATGACTGTCACTAAGAGCAGCCCAGTGTGGCTGGGTGGTACCCTGGGGCTGTGGTGCAGCCACTGCTGATACACACAGGCTCTGTGTATATCATATATATATATCTCATATATACATGCTCTGCTCATGAGCACGGAAAGATTCCTCACCTTCTCCTTACCCAGTTTCTTGGAGCTGAGAGAGGGGGAAGGGAACTCATTTCTCTGACTGAGCTAACAGAGACCTCCAGCAAAATCAATGTTATCCACCTAATGCTGTTCCAGCACAGGTACTGAATCATTCTGCTTTTAAACAAGAAGGAAATTTTCATTTTCCCTCTGAAGGATTTAGATTGTTTAATCAGTGACTTTAACACAAAAAAAAATCTCAAGAGAAAAATAAAAACAAATGCTAACAGCACTGATGGGAACACAAATTAAAGGGATAGAGCAAGTGAAAATCTAAGCTGGCAAACTCTTGCCTTAGGACATTGTATATATAATGAGATCAAGGAATGCAGAGAGCATAAACTCACCACTTATTTCTTTCTCAGATATGTGACATTCTTCTGGTTAAGAGCAGAAATTATTGTGCAGAAAGGTACAGAGTGTTAGAGTGTAGGGTGTTAAGAGGAAGAAAATGAGGCTGGGAAACCTTAATTCATATTGCATTTAATAGGGGAATGATTTAATAGGGCAGGTTTAATAAGCAGCAGTTCTGGAAACAGATTTTAAAATGGAAGTAGAATATAAAATCAAACCCTGAGTGTTGGTTTGAAACACAGCACCAGTTCAGGCACTTCTCTCTTATTTTGAAGTACATGTCAGGAGTGGTTCAGGGAGATGTATCCAAACTTGACAGATACATTTTTAATGGGTATTTTCCATGGTCCCAGACACTCTGTGTGCTGCTGCTGTGTGTGCTGAGCTCTCACAGTGCTGGTCAGTTCTGCCCTCATTTCCCATTAAGTTGCCCAAATGTAAAATCCTGTTGTTGGTAGCGTTGATGGTATTGTTCACCCCCAAATGCACAATCCTCTCCCAGCTCTCTGTGCAGCCCAAAGGATATTGCAGCTCTGTTATTCTTCTTTGATGCAGATCTCCTGCATGACTGAGTGGGTCTGGTGACATTGCTGTGCTTTTGTGGAAAAGGACTTAATAAACTGTCTCCTGCCCTTGGAAAATTTTTCCTGGAGAGGGGTGGAGTGTTCCTTTCAGGATATCACATACACTGGGCCATTGAATTCAAGTAGGAAAAGAAAAAACTAGGCCAGATCAGCCAGGCACAGCCAGATACCCAGTTTTAGGACCTGGGGCAGTAAAGAAAGCTTTTTTTTTTTTCTTCTCCTTTTTTCCCCAAGGTTAAGAGCAGATCTGTTGGTATAAATGTGATAAGATGCTGAGGGGTTGCAAATGCAGTGGAACATGTAAATGAAGGACTGTTCTGTTGGAATAATCTGTTAGGGATCATTCAGGGAATTGTGGATGTTATTGAATATGGTGATGTTAATGTCAGATGTACAGGTGTGCATTTCAACAACACTCCAGCTGCACCAACTGGCTACAGCCAGCATTAAATACAGCCCTGTCCCCCTGGCACTGTCCCTGCTGGGCCTGTGGGAGCACTGCTGAATTGCAGCAGCTGAGGACCCATCTGTAAAGCAAATATAGGACAAGGTGCTGGATGTGGAAACATTTTTAGAGCCACAGGGTCCTCCCAGAGACCAGGCACAAAAGTGGCAGTCTCATTTTCCAGGTGCCCAGACTGGTTTGTAGGGCTAATGATGAAAGCTTTGATTTGTCAATGTGATCAAATTTATTGAGACAGAATAAAATGAAAACAGCCATGATCATCTCTCCATGAAGTAATGGAATAATTTGAGGCAGAGGTTCATAATTTGGACCTTTGGGAGTCATCTAGTCCAATTCCTTGCTCAAACTGGACCTCTGCCCTCTTGTTTGACCACCCCTATTAATGGAAAAAAATCCCTTTATCTTGACAGAGTTCTTTGTTGCAGCCTGTGTCTGTCACCTCCCATCCTGTCACTGTGCACCTCTGAGAACAGTCTGGCTCCACCTTCACTATTCCCTCCCATTTTGGAGTGGAAGGCAGCAATGATATCTTCCTTTAACCTTCTCTTCTGTCGGCCAAACAAGTGCTGGTCCCCCAGCCTCTCCTTATTTGTAGTCTCTCATTTCAGATTATTTTGCCAGATAATTGGCAATGATGCAGTTCTGTAATCAGGATACAGGTTTTGCTCTGTTCATTCACCCCTGTCAAAACTTTATCACATCCAAAATATAACTTGAACATTAATCCATGTCTCAGGTTTTAAGCACTTAGCTTCTAGGTCTACTTTGCAGAGGGTTCCAGACTCCTGAGAACTCCTTTTCCGTGGGACTGTTTCTGTCAGCACACCTGTAGTTCCTGGGCCTGGTGGCTCACAGTCACTTCTATTCCAAATGTGTGTGACTCTTCAAATTCCCCCAAATGGAGCCTTACCCCTGCCTGAACCTTCCCATCTCAGCCCACTGCGTCCCGGGTGCCTCTGGATCCACACAGGCTGCCCCTGCCTGGAGCTGCCTCCAGGTGTGTCCTGCCTGAGCAGCCCTGAGCCAACCTCGGTGTCCCAAAGGACCTGCAGGGACCTAACACGAGAAGTTTTTGACAGAGTCAGGGTTCAAATCCAGTTTTTCTGGCATCCTGTTCCTTTTCTTGAAGCGTGAAATTCTTCTTTTTACATCAAAGGAAATCCAGCAAACTCAAAGCCGAGTTTATCCCCAGCAGTGGGATAACTTTGTCTGTGGCTCGTGGGCAGTGAATTACATCTCCTTTTTGATGATGATTACATGGCTTTGGTGATCTCAGCATTTTACTTAGCTAAAGATGTAAATGAATTCAGGATTTGTAATGATTGTGCTGCAATTCTACCAGTGCTGGAAAGTTTTAATACCTCCACAAAATGTGTTTTTCCTTTATGGGAGTGTGTTTAAAGCTTAAGTCTCAACAGTGACCTTTGCAGAGGGCTGACCTAGTTCTGTAGGAAAACCAACTGAAAAACCTCCTGGGTCTGGTCGGGTGTTTGCATTGTTCTGTTCTGGGGCAGTGTTACCTTGTGAGGGAGTCACTTTTCCATGTAGCATTGCCTGCTTGGACATTTGCAGTGTTTCCATCCCCCAGATCGATTCTGAGCTTTCGCTTCTTGTTGACAGCTACAAAGTTTAAACAGCAGCATTTAAACGTTTTCCCTATTGCTCTAATGCCTTCATGCAGTTTATAGACAGGAGGGGAAATAAAAGAGTTGGATGCTGCCTTTTTATGGCTACAATTAATCTTGCAGTTATTTCAATAGGAGAGAATAGCAGGAAAATGAAAGTTGAGTGTGTGAAGCTCTTGTATGTGTAATTATTTAACAGGCTAATAAATTGAACAACTAAAAACATAAAACATTTTCAGAAATCTCAAGTAGCTTTTCATTGCCAACTGCTTTTGTTTTTTCCATTCTCTTGCTACTTGCTTTCTGAAATTCAGATTACCTGATTTTTATATTTCTCCTTTTGTTTGTTTATTGAGGGAAGGATGCAGGAATCACAGTTACTTAACTATTATGGCTGATGTGAAAAGGAAATAATTTCTGGGAATCAAAGGCAAAACATAATTTGCAATTTGAAATGTTTTAACTGAATGAAGTAGTACTGCAGTGCAAGAGCACAGACAGAAAACCTTTTCTGCTTTTGTTAAATAGGTGAATTATGGTGTGAGGAAAATAAATGAATATCAAATGGCTTTATCTTAACATTACTGACATTAAAATAGATTCTGAATTTCAGTATCAGAATGAATTGTATGTTGAAGCTGGGTTTCCTTGCTGTAGAATCTTTTCTTTGATGGGTATTTTTCCTCTCTTTCTCCATTCCTGCAGTTGTAGGATCCTGTTTTCATTCACTCCCACTGAAATCTTTTGCAGTTTTAATAAGGGTCTCATGACACTCCATCCTGCTTCCTTTAGGATTAGGATCATGATTAAGACTGGTTTAATACACAGTCTCTGCATGCTTTGGTAGGTAATTTCTGTAATTTAAGCCTTGCAGTGGAGATTTTTAATGCCTGCAATGCTTCAGAGAGATTGTGCTCTGGGGTGAGGGTCACAGCCAGCACTGCCTGCACGTGTGAGAGTGGTGTGAATCCTCCCTGTGCCTCTGTGGGATGCACTGAGAGCCTTAATCAAGGCTTGGCTTTAGCAGTAGCTCCAGCCTCCTTTCCAGGGACACTGTTCATGACTGTATCTGAAGTGACACATTTCAGCTCAGCCTTTTTGTCTTGTATTTTAACCTACTACAACACATACGAATCCTTTGCACTGAAATGCAGAGAGCTGAGTAGCTTTGTTACAGCACACATTGGGCTCATGCCAGTTCTTGCACCCTTTTTCTGGCCTGTGCTCATCATCTTACCTTGTCACTGGAGCTCTCTAGGTTGTATGAGACTGTGATTCTCTGTTTTGGCAGAGCTTGCAAACATAACCACACTTCTTTTTTTTTCCTGTACAGGGATTAACATGCATAACGTGTTTGACAATTGATTTCACTTCTAGCCACTGTGTGTGCATTTATGTGTGTAAAATCATACATGTGTATTGAGAAATGCACACAGACACACAGAGAAAAGAACAATTGGTCATTCAAGTATTTCACCAGATGTATCTGCCCCATATGGAGTATGATTGAGAAACAACAATTAACACACTGAGTTCCACTGGAATTTGCATTGCTACTTCACAATTCCTGCCTTTAGACAAGTTGCAAGTGTCAAACTTGGAGCTGAGTTGTGAGAACCAGCAGGGATATTTGTAATGAAGTCAAGGTGGTGGTGGTAAGGGAAAGTCTTTTCTTCCCAGCCACGGGTCCACACATCAGTGTTCTTGTGCAACAGCCTGAACACAGTCAATTAAAATTGCCATCTAAGCTGCCTGTTCCATCCTCTAAAAGAGAAACAGGTGGGGGGTTCTTTGTATGTATATAAAAGATGTAACGTTCACTCTGAGATAAGAAACACAATTATTTAAGAGCACCAGAGCCTTTTCAGACTTACTTTCTTTTGCACATAAAAGGGTGAGGACATACTAGATTTCATTAAATCTATGCTTGTCTACTGAATCCTTTTTTTTTTTTCTCCCTGAGTTCTTCATGTCCTCTTAGTTCCTTTGAGCAACATTTCACTTCTCAATACCTTTAAAACCTCAGAAGAGGTTTTCCACTTTAGCATGGAAAAACCAGCATTTCCCCTTGGCATGAGCCTGGACCTTGGTGCAGCAATGTCCTCCCTGTGGCCATGCAGGTGCTGCCAGGAGCGGGTGGGATGGGCTCCCTGCAGCTGCTGGAGTGGGCTGGGACACTGCACTTGCTCTTCCTTTGTGGTAGGAAGTTTTGGGAAGTCCTGAATGCAGTTTGTTTTATTCAGTCCTTTGACAGAACAGAGAGGAGATTCTGTCCTGGCAGGTATGAGGTGAAATACCAATGCTACACCATCCTCAGGCAAGCTTTTAATTTTCATTTTAATAGTACAGACTTCAGGACGCAGGAAAAAGTGTTTTACAATGAATTCTGGCAGTGTCCTGGAGACCTGTATAATTTTTATTTCTATGATTTTATCACTCATCTTGGCAGGTTTCATTATGTTTGCTCATCAAGGGACCTTTTGTGCCTTTATTTTCCCTTGTGACAAGGAGCACTTTTGCAACCATAATCTCTTTTACAAATAGATCTCGTCTCAATGCTGCTCAACTCCTTTATCCTTTGTACAGTTTTGTCCCCCTAGCGTTCTGGGGGGCTTTTTCCTCCCAGTTTTGATTGGAATTGGAATAATCTCTGTGCACAAGAGAGCAAAAGTGAGCCTGGGAGGAAGGAAAATGAAGGAGCAGCTGCTGATGTGGAGGCTCAGGACCCCCTTGGGGCTGTGCTGGACTCACTGAGAGCCTCGTGAGGGGCTGTGGCTGTGTGGAACCAGCCCAGACCAGGGGAGCTCTGTGAGCATTCCCCCTTTCCCAGTGCCCTGAGAGCATTCCCCCTTCCCAGTGCCCTTTTCCCCTTTCCCAGTGCCCTTTTCCCCTTTCCCAGTGCCCTGTGGCATTCCCCCTTCCCAGTGCCAGGCCTTGCTCCTTGATCAGCCATGGAATGACAGGGAGGAAGCCACAGGACCCCCCTGCTCTCACTTGTGCTTGAGCACCTGCAGGAGTGGAGCTGCCTTGGCTGGGCCTGCTGTCCCCTGCAGTGTTTGTGTGTGCTGATGTGCCTGTCCTGGGCTGGCACTGACAGCAGAGCACCCACTGTGCTGTCACAAAACACCAGGAAAAGGTGCTGCCTGTTCCAGTAATAGCCTGGCAAGGCTGGAAATTCCAATTCTGGACTCTTCCCTATGACTCTGACACCTCTGACCTTGTTTTAGTGATATTCTGGCTTGGCAGAGGAGGAACTGAAAAGTTTTTCTGCTTATCAGGTACCTGATAAGCACCTGATCTTGTTGTAACTTATACTGTTCAGTTTTTTAAAATATTTGATTGCTGGCATGCTTGGAAACAGCATCTTAAGCAGGTGGCTTCAGCTGAAAATGACTGGGAAGGAATTAAGATAAAAAGCTATTGGTAAAATTTTCTAATCTCTTACATTTCCCAGAGTACACCAAGTTTTTGTATAGTGTATGTAAAATGAAAATGTTTTGTATAGTGTATGTAAAATGAAAATGTTTGGTATAGTGTATGTAAAATGAAAAAACCCCACCCTGTAATAGTAGATTTAATTAAATGAATCTGTGAGGAAAAATTAAAGGGGGCTTTGGAAGAGGTAATTCAAGTACTTCAACTGTTGTATCTCTAGTCAGACACATGTTTTGATTTTTACAAAGGAAAAGCGTGTCCAAGCTTCTAATAGAGCTTTTGATTATTGTAATCAATGGTTTCTTTCCAGCTTGCACAATATGTTTACTTCTAAGAAACAGCAATGCTGTGGAAGATCACAATAGAACAATCTATGTTTTTTCTCATAAATAAAGTTCTATTCTGTTTCCATAATTACCTGTTATCTGATGTGAAACCTGGAGAAATGGTTCCTGATTCATTATATTCAAACCAGACAGTGAAATAAACAGCTCTTAAGGGATTAAAGAAACATTGTCAACTTTAAAATCACATTTTTAAGTTCCTTTTTGCACATAACTACTCTACTACAAGCCCATTCTAAATTGTTCTTCTGTCTGATAAGCACCAAGCACTTAAACCACCAACTCAAATCATGGTTTGTAATTTCAGCACCAGGACGTGCTGCAGAAAAGCAGATCCAACACGGGTCCTGTAATAGCAGTCCCAGTTTCCTTTGTAATTAAGCAATTGTGTTTGCAGTGTAATTAAGCAGTTGAGTTTGCAGCAGGGCATTGCTGAAGCCAGTGGGGTTCTGCCCAGGCCGTGCAGCTGCCTTCTGGCACAGAGCTTGTGGCTGTGCTGAGCTTCCAGGGGGCTGGCAGAGGGGTTTGGCATCAGAGCAGACTCAGGTAATGAAAGTGAGGAGTAGCAGGAGGAGTGGCACAGAGATCACAGTGAGGTCAGAGGGGTCCCTCATCTGACACCAGTGTGGTGTGAGAGTTATCCAGAGAGGTTTTATTGACATAGTTTCTGTCTGTTGGGCAAAAGCAGCCCCGAAGGTGGGTGTGAAGAAAAGGGTGTGAGCAGGAAATAGAGGAGGATGCCCTATGCCAAGGGCAGGGTGAGCAGCACTGCAGGTAGGAGGGTGAGGGGAAGGGCTGGGACAAGCAGGAGCCTGGAGCCAGTGGTGGAGCACCCCTGGTTCTGCCCTCTGTGCTGAGGCAGTGGGAGGAAATGAAGATATTGGTGTGTGGGTTCTCAGGGGACTTGCAGGACATCTTGCCATAAAGTCCTGGAGCTGCAGGTCTGGCAGTTGAGAACCCTGGGTTTGTTTTGGCTCTGCTGCCTTGTGGTGGGACCCTGGGTGACTGAAGTGGTTAAAAGCATCATCATCTGCAAAAGAAGTGATGTCATCTTGTCAAGGCTGCTGCTGTGTTGTCATAACTGGATGATGGGAGTATGTCTGATTATATTCCTCTTTGATAGACACCAGCTAATAATAGAGCTTTAAATGGTGATTGGACTTTTCCATTGGGTTGAAAGCTTTTAGCTGTGGTACTCTTGTTGGCCTAATTTCTTGCCAGGTGTTTTTGTTAACTGAGTAAAAATTGAGCACATGGGACATTTTAAGTTGGCTGTTGCTCCTCCACAATCCCTTACTTAAATTTTTCATCCACAACTCTTTAGTAAGATACTTTCTTTAATCACTGTTCTCCAAGAAGTGTAGGTGAGGAGTAAAGCCTAGGTGTTCACAGGTACACCAGGAAATAGCTATAGGATCCAGACTGAGACTTCTGAAAGAGATTGTCAGTGTTTAAATGCACTCTTTAGGATACTTCAGTGTAGGCGGCAGCTTCTAAGGTAAATGCTCTAAATTACTGGATTCTAGGAAGCAATTCCTTTTGCAGACTCTCCTTCTGTAGTGATAGTTGGAAAGGGGGCATCTGGCCATGCCTGTGCTTTGCTAACATGTGTACATGCATCAGTAGCTCAGTGAAGGCACTGAGGTGCACAGGCACTGACAAAAAACTGAGCTTCAGCAACTTCTTCAAAACCATCCGTGTGAATGTTTAAAAAAAAAAAGTGGGAGTTTTAAATCTGTGTAGCCTTTAGGCACAGATCATCTCTCCCATATATGCCCTCAGATTTTGCCTCTTGCTGTTCTACTGCCTGCAGTAGCTGGATTTTATTGTCCTGAAATTTAAAGGTCACTTCAAATGTTGCTTCCAGCTGCTGTTGGGCTGGGAGCATGGATTTTTGGGTTGGTGAGAAGTCAGCCCATCATTGCAGAATGATGTTGTCTCAGTACCAGTTGTGCTCCACTGCTTAGTGTGTCTTGAGCTGTTCTTGTTGTGTTTTGTGAGGTGGAAATCTTGACTGAGAAGGTTTAGAGAGAAGTATTTAGGCAGAAGTGTGTAGCAGGATAATGGAGAAAATTGAGAATTTTCATTGTTCTTCTTTTTCCTTCCTTTCATTGTTACACTGTGCAGGTGCAAACATTATACATTGTGTTACTTGAAATGCAGACTTGTCCTTTGAAATGATACTTGGAATGCAAACCAGAAAAGTAACAGATCTAAACTGCTGCTGGCCTCAGATTGGGGGTGGCCTGAATTCTGAGCACAGTTTGAGTCCTAATGCACAAGATTTCTGTTTATTTAACAGTGGCCTTTGCATTGTGCTTGTACATAACAACTCCTATCCACCCCTCTGAGTTCTGCTTTACAGTTTCTTTCCACAGAGTACTGAGCAAGGAATTTCCATGTGTTTCTGTTTTCTTTATGAGATTGGAGCCCATGATATTCTCAGCATATGGTATGAAATATTTATTATTGTTTTTAAAGGTTGATTTTAGGAGACAGTCTGTGATATGACTGCATTTAGTAACATAAATGAAAGTCCTTTTCTTTTTGCATATATTTAAGAAGCTATGAGGAGTTAGTCATGGTGAGTTCTAAATACCAGGGAGAGACCACTGTGAAAGCATTTCCAAAGGAAGTAGCTGGAAGCTATAGAATGATGTTTAGAAAAGGCCAATTGAAACTAAATAAAAATGTAATCCCTGTTATACATAATAAATGAGGAAGAAATCTCTAAAATTGTGAAAAAGAATTAAAAGAAAAACATGTCTGGGATTCTGGTTCCTGCAAAAGTGTATTCAGTGACTATGCAAAATCAGGGAGGAGCTTCAGAACTGTGGGGACACTTCTTAACTGTACATATCCTAACAACAATTTTGCATATTCTTCTCCTTCACTTGGATTTTTTTCATTCATCTCCTATGGTTTTAGTTTGGAAAAAGCAGTGTTTTTTTCCAGAGTGTAAAGCAGCTGCCACTGGAAGCTGTCATGTAACTTATGTTCCAGAAGGAGTGAATGTGTCCCTATCTGCTCATCAAATATTTTGAGAACAAGGGCTGATGTTTCTGGCTTTCAAGACACATTTTCTCTCCTCCTGAGCCAAATGAAAAATTTTCATAGTTCAAACCCACACATGTGCTGACTGACTTCCTCTGTACTGTAATTACTTCAGCACTTTCCCAAACTCTAGAGATCCTGAGAGATCAAAACTGGCTGGCTGAAGTTTGGGAGGGGAAGGAGGAACAGTGGCCTCGAGAGTGATGGTTCAGTGCATGGGTAAGGCAGCCAAGGATGGCACAAGCCAGTGCACACAACAGCAATGGATGCAGAAATTTGTCTTTAAAAGCACAATTACTGCACGTGGAGCTCGAGCACATTGTGTGGAGTGCAGTGGTTGTCAGCTAAACCAAGTTAAGAACTGGACCTACACAGCAGAGAGCCTGGGCTGGCCAAGTCGTGTTGTTCTGTTGATGGAAAATCAACAAGAGCACCACGTCCTCCTCTGTAACAGGCTCACAAGAATCTGTGTTTGCTTCTCTGTATAACCTGGGTCATGGAGACTGGGTACATGCTGGAATCTGTGCTGGGGTGACTTGTAGGCTGATTTAATATTTTGTATGACCTGTATTGAAAATGTAATCAAATAATACATTTGAACATTGTTATGAGCACACTTCTCCAGGCATAGTCATTCAGGATATCAGGGTTTTTTCAAACATGAGGAAAGGAATATTTTATTTTGCTGATTTAATGTGGCTACTCTTGTTTTGGATTGTGGTTTTTGTTGGTTTTAATTTTTTTAAGCTAACAGAATGAAGCACTCTTTAGGTATCCAGACATTTTTCATACTTCAGTTGCTTTTTAGGGGTGATGCAAGAGAATATTTTCTTCACATTCTGAAGGTTATATTGGTTCATCTCAGTCTTTGTATTAATTCCAGCTGGGGATCATGAGAAATGTGTGTTGCTCTAGGACTAAACTGTAATTGTGACACGGATCAAAATCTCTGCCAGGCTGTTCTTTCCCTCTCCTGAAGCAGATTAGCAGCCTGGCATCTGTTTTCTTTGGGGGAGATGGCAGAGATGCCCAGAGAGCAGGGGAGCTGCCTCCCAGCTGCCCTTTGTGCCTTCAGTGGAAGTGCCTGAGCTTGCCAGCCCTGCCGTGTCCCTGGTGTTGGCAGGCAGGGCTGGGCAGTGCTTTGGGGCTTGAGGCAAAGCTCTTCAATCTGCCAGACCCTTTCCCTTGAGCTCCGTGTGTCTTCACTCCTGCAGCTGCCAGGTGGGAAAGACCTACATAAAGACAGCTCTGTCTCGTTGTGAAACAAGGTTTTGGAAAGGTTGGGCACTCTGGGTGCAGTTATTTAAAGTTCTGACATCAGAGTCCCTCAAGTCTTAAGTGGCCAAGTAGGAAATTATAGCTGACCTGCATAGGAAATGAGGTGTACTTTCAACCTGAATGTCATAAAAATTACTTTATCTAGATCAAGTGCCATCTTACCTACTATACAGGTAACAGAACTTCAGTTATGGTAGGTTGCAAAGAAGGTCTTCCTGCTGAAAGCATTAAAAAATCATGTACCAGCCCTTAAGAACCACATTATGCTGTATTTCTGTGAGCTTTTCTCCTACTTGCTCTGTGAGTGGGATTCCTGCAAAGTTCAATCACTGAGTTAGCAAAATACTTCAGGAGCACCAGAATTTGTGAATTTGATTTCTCTTCCATCCCTGACTCCTCTTCATTCATGTCGTGGGCTTGACTGACTCTTTGGTGCATAAGAGAGTAAGAATTCCAATTAAAAGTTTCCTCAGTTTCTTCATGCATGGATTGTCATCCAGTACAGGCTGGGCTTTTGATGCAGCCTTTTCTTCAGCAGAGCATTCTGCCCTGCCATGTGTTTTCACTGAAGCTATAAAAATTCCCCTCAAGATATTATACCTTTTTGTTATTTTATTCAGTTTGGCCACCACATTTGGTTATGAGGACAGAGAAGCAGATTATTGGGGGGGAGGCATTAATTGTATATGGAAACTTTGTTTCTGTAGGAAATTAGTGTAAGAATCCATAATATTGAGAGTTGAAATTATTACAGTCTAGGTACAGGGGGGAATTAGACAATCAATTCATTGAATAAGGAAAGGCAGAAGCAAGCATGAGAATTTTGTGGCCAGGTATAGGGAGGGATTGTAAGGAATTCTTTAGCTGTAAGAAAATCCATATACTGTGATACTGGTCAATGAGAGTGGAAGTATAGGCTGCAGTGACAGAAACTGAGTAAATACTGAAAGCATTTCTAATTTCTGTTCAGAAGGAAGAGGAAGAATCTGCATTTGCACGTTTAATGACATGCCTGCTACTCAACAGCAGCTATTATAAAGGTTTGGCTTTTAAAGCAGAAGCACTGAAACTCTCATTGAGGGACACAGCCAGTCAGTTTCAGTTTTCTGATCTGTACTGTTTTTAAGAATTTGCATCACTGTTTTTAGCAGATGTTGGAACAGTGGTGGAAGTTTCAGTAAGTTAGTAAAAGCTGTATTTTCAGGGTGGTTTAAGAGGTTAAACAGAGCACAGTACAGAAACTGCTGTAGAAGGTCTGCAGCCCAAACTTGGAGTTCCTGACTGCTACAACAATAACAGTTCAGCTCCAAAGCTGTGTGTGCTGAAGTGGCTATTGTTAGTTTTGGACAAAACCACAGAGAGCCTGATAATGGAACATAATACATCAAGATTTAAAAAGAAAAAAATCGGTGTCACCGTGTTAGGGAAAACAAGAGTTGTGTCACTTCTCAGTGGTTCTTGATTGAATCATGACCTTGTTAATAAGATGCTGTGAATGTTAATAAGCTGCTGCGTGTACTTTGTGATATGTGATTTGACTTAAACATAAAGGTTAGGAAAATGTATTTTACAACATAATTATAAGGTCGTGCTAAGCAAGTTGAAGAGCAGATGGTGAGAGGTGGTAAAAGACATGGGCAGGTGCTATAAAGTGGAAAGGTTATTAGACAAGGGGCTGTGAACAACCTTACAAGGCTCACATGATTGGAGTTGAAAAACAAACCTTATTAGAAGGGTATTTGGTATTAGATTTATTGAAGAGAGGGTTGAGGGTTGCCTTTATCAATTTACACCTGTCTTTGGTTTCCATCACACAGTTGTTTCTTTAGCTTAGCAAGAATCAGCCTGATCCAGGAAACCAGCTAAGAGAAACACAGATAAGATACAGCTCTTAACAGCAGTGGCAAATAAAGTGGATTCACTTGTACAGAAACCCTGACTGGCTGAAGTCTTTAAGTCAAAACAGGTACCTGGCTTGAAGATACGCTGCTGTTTAAACGAGGTGTTGATGTGGAGAGTCAGCCTTTGCTGTGGGAGCATTTAATGGTCCTGAGGCTTTTAGACGTGGGGAGCTCTCCCAGCTGCTGCACAGAGAGCAGTGATGCTCACAGTTCATAGGTGAAGGCATTTGGCCCAGCTGCTGCAAGGCACAGCAAGCTCTGACACGGGGAGAAACTCCACCTCAGAATCGTGGAATACTCCTTCCAAATCACTGGGAAGGGATTTTCAGGGCAAAAATTGTGTTGCTCAATTAAGGGAATTCCACAGGTGGGGGAGGACCAAAGAAGAGTGGTTCTCTCCTTCCTTCTCCCCAAGCATGGATCATTATTTGAAGGTCACAGAATGACTGATTTGTCAGGGATGGAGATCACCCAGTCCAGTGCCCCTGCTGAGGCAGGGTCACCTGGAGCAGGTGACACAGGAACATGTCCAGGTGGGTTGGGAATGTTTCCAGAGAGGGAGACTCCACAACCTCCCTGGGCAGCTGTTCCAGTGCTCTGCCACCCTCAGCATAAGGAAGTTCTGGAAAATGTCTCCAGCCAGAGAAAGTCACAGGTATCAAGAAACCTTTTTTTCTGTTCTGTGATCCTTGGAAAGGTGTTTTTCTGAACACATGGAAACCAGGAGCAATCTTTGAGAGGCGCCAGGTCACATTGATAGCAAATATAATTGGGGAGATTTTGCACATTGTAGTAGCTCATCACCTGATTTGTGATTGATGGCAGAGCTTTCATGGAGTTAATAAGTAGAATGTTAATGAGTAGAAGCTACCCAATATATATCCATGTAGACTATATTATATATACTATCTATATCTATTATATGTACTTCTTTTCATCTCTGATGTGCACAGAATGTGCCCAGAGATAACGAGGCACTGTGTTTTAGGTGGAGGAAGCTGTTTTGGCATGTTTTGCTGCTGAGCCCTGTTTGAAGTCTTTGCAGCCTTTCAGGATTGGGAAGCGACAGTCGCCGTTCCAGCAGCCTCTGTTGTCTGAACAGGCTCTGGCTCCTTCCCTTCTGATCAAAAGCATTTGGTGAAAGGTGCAGCTTGGATCCTTTAAAGCATCTCATTATGGGTTATATTTAGAAGTGTGAAGAATATATTATTAATTACAAGGATGCTCCAAAGCAAAGAAGCTGTTTTATCCATGCCCTTGATGAACAGAAAAGTTCCTGTGCTGAAGGAAGGTTATGCAATTAACAGTATATTCATTAGGAGTTCATCAGATAGCAAACTATGCTTATCTTCAGGATGGTACTGGAATATCTGACAATTCCCTAGTTACTGCCTAAGTGATAAGGAAAAGCGAGAGACAGGAACTGCCAGCTCCTGGTATATAAATTTTTATAAATTTCCTGATTATATAAATTTTACTGCCAGTAAAATTTATATAATACAGTTTACATATCTGTTATATGCTAGTTTTACATATATATATAATATTTTACATCTCAATTTACAGGCCAAGTACTCTCTTGCTGCCTTGCTGGAAAGAACTGGAGGTGGAAGTTGGCTCCACATATTTCTTGGTTGCTAAATGAGCACAGTGTATGGACACTGTGAGGATCATTCCAGGTTTTTTGCTCTCTTTTGTTCCCACAAAACCCCTCTTACCAGGGTAGCTGTGCACTGGGTTCATCCAGTATCATTCTGGATGTTTGCTTCGATGTGCTCAGTGTTCTCAAATCCAGTCTGTGCACTGGGCCTGTGAATTGCTCCAACTTAAGGGATTTTTGTCATTATTTTCAGTATTTACAAAATACAATAATTTTTCTGTCTTCAAATTCAGGCTGGCATCTGGTATTTGGTTTTTGCTAATTGTGTGATAAAGTCAGGTGATTTTTTTTTTTTAACTATGCTTTAAAACCTAATTTTGAGTTCAGCATTAATTTGCTTCCAAAGAAGTGGAGAAGTCAAGTGCCTAAATATGCCAGAATATGTATGAAATAAGCTGCCATCTGGAATTTGCTTCTGGATTTGTTGTAATAGAAATGGAGCAATCTGGGATGCATATTTTGGGGCATTCTAGAAACTAATATCTAGGAAGAAAAATAGAAAAATCTGTCCTGGTGCTGTGCTTAGCTGCTTGTACAAGAATTTGACAAGTGACCAAGGTGATAATGTCTGCTAGGCTTGGACTAAGTGACATACTGCCAGTAGAGAGAATGAATTATTTTTAGAAACTAATTTTTTAAACAGCTCAGGGTCACAGTGCCAACAATTTGAAGAAAGCCTAGAAAACTCTGTCACTTTTATCTGTAAACTAAAGCCAGTCAAATAACATTTGATTCAATAAAAAGTAAATTTGTCCCTTTTCTAAAAGTATCTGTGCAGAAATTGTTCCAAGATGCTTTCAAACTGCTGCGTTACAAATCCATACGGGGAGGGATGATTGATTTCTTGTGTGCTGCAATCTGGAGTATTTTATCACTGAATCTTTAGTGAAGAAAGTTGATGTTGTTAAAGCTGCAATGTATTTAGACCCGAGGGCTGGGAATAAAGCAGGAATAAAGCGTTATTGGGTCAGTAGGGATCAGGAGAATGTGATGATTACCTGTGTTTCTGTGGAGATCAGCTCCTTCCGTGTCCCTGCCAGCTCAGACAGGAGGGATGGGCTTTGTGTCACGGGTGGGCTCCGGTGTGCCCGCGGGATGCCCAGGTCACGGGAATTGGGCACACGGCTGACACCTCAGTGGGTGACAGAAGACCTCTAGTGAGCCCCGTCTGGGGGGAGGCTGAGGCTGTCCCCACCTCTGCCACATCCCAGGCTCTGTTCAGCAGCTCAGCACATCGTTTGTCACCTCTGTGGCTGCGTGAGAAAGTGTCACTTGTTGCAAGATCTGTTTGCCCACAAGGCTCCGGAATCGGCGATCTCGGGCAGGGAAGGAGTTTTCCTTTCAGGAGTTGCGTTTCTCGGGGTTAATTAGCTGACTTCATTCAGGCCCAGCTTGTGCCGCCGTGACCTCCCGGCTCTCATTTCTTCCTTGACTCTCCCCTTTCTTCCCGGAGCATGTCTGTGTTTGAACTCTGCTCGTTCCTGGCTCCTTTGCTGCCAGTGTGTGCTGGGTCAGCTGCTACCCTCGGCTGTTTTGTTCTCCCAAGGCCTGCCTGAATCAGAGCTGCCTTAAAAGCATCACGCATTGCTAATCAAGGGGGGACACAGTGGCTCATGATAGATTTTTAAAGGTTGTTTGTAGCCAGACTCAGTTTTCCACAGTAGGCATCCCTGGAAAAAAGCAGAGGCAGAGGGTTGGTGCTGAGAAACGGAGCTCTGCTCTCAATTATGTCAAAGATTGGAGTTCCATTTGATTTCTGGGCTGTAGGAAAGGCAAAATCATTTTTTGATTTTATTCCCCTTTTCTTCTTCTTCTTCTCTTTTCTCCCCTGACCTTCCCCATTACTGTTAATACAGAAGGGAAGGGAAGGCTGAACTGCAATGCAACTGGCAATGTGTACATGGATTGACAGGGTAATTATTGATGTAGACAGTGGTGGGATGGGAGGTTTGACAGGACAATGTTGTACATCACTCTCTTTCAAACAAGCTCCAGAAACAATAGAGTTTAAAGAAGATGTTCTGTTCAGGGTAGAAAAAAGCAGAGTATTTTTTCTGACCTTCTTAAACAAAGTCATGTCATTGTTGGATTTTTTTTTAAGCTTAGCTTTTGATTGAGCATGAAAAACGCCTCTCACAAAAGGGAATATTTAATAGCTTTTCTATTAGAAAACTATCTCTAAAGAAAATTTTGAGTCTGGGTTTTGCTGGCAGGCCTGGGTGTTTGCTAACTACCAAAGTCAACTGTCAGTTTAATATGAAACTATTTGAGATCAGCAGTGCACATTGCTACTTTACTTCTGCCAGGAACAGGTTCTTCTTCAGCTGCTCTGGTGTCTTACTTTGATGTCTAGGATTTTCCCTGTGGTTTTTATTAGTATCTTCCTGCCTCTGTGCCAAGCTAAGGGCATGACCAGCTGGTCCTTGAGCTGAGAGAAAGCCACCAGTGAAGAAGAAATAAAATTTTAAATAGTACAAAGTGATCTGAAGAAATCTGATGTGGAAAGTCAGGTTTTCAGTAGCCACAATAATGTTTTAGAGACACAGCTCCTCTTGAAGGCAAGTTCTGCTCTGGTTTAAAGGAGGACCAGAGGGAAAAAGGCAAGCGGGTCTGGTAGTTTCACAAGGTGGGACCATGTTAGGGTTTTAAACAGCTCTCCATTTTAAATCCAGGGTCAATTATGGATTTTCCTCTTTCATCAAGAGGACATGCAAAGGGCCAAAGTTGGTAGAAATAGGGGGGAAAGTTGGCAGATGGCCTCTGACTTGAGTTTATCAAAATCCCCTTTTTGTTCCTCTAAACAGTGAGGGCTTGCTTCACTGTCATTAAGCAGGGCTGTCACTACAGGGCTGTATTCATTTCTTCTCTGGATTAATCTGAGTAAATGTTTCTCGTGCCCATATGGCTGTGGTGTCAGGAAAGAGGAGAAACTGGCATTCCCGGGTGGCACGTGGCTCCTGGGCTCTGCCAGGGCTGCACCCTGGGCAGTGATGCTTTTCTCAGCTGGAGCTGGGCTGCCCCAGCCCCGTCCTGCTGTTCACATCCCTGCCTTGCCCCGTGGAGTCGAGCTCAGCTCTGCAGCAGGTGACACCACAGGTGTGGTGTGCTCACGGTTATTGTGTATGTTGGTGTTGTCCAGAATCTGCAGAAATGGTAGCAAGGAATGGAGCTGGAATCCCAGGGTTACCCTGTGTCTCAGTCAGGTTTATTAAAGGGTTTGTGCATCCCTGGCCAAAGCAGTGCCTCGAGGCATTTCCCATCAGGGCACTGCTGATCGTGCAGAGAGGGCTGGGTGCAGCAGGAGGGCCAAGGCAAGCCAAGGACTGGCCTTGAGGGATTGCTGACAGTATCTGGGGAGCTGTTCAGTTTCCCCTGCAAAGGCAGCTTTTGTCTCAAGGGGCTTGGGCATAAAAGCTGCTTTAGGGAATGAACTTTTGCAATGGATTCTCATATATGCAATGGCAGGTAAGGAAATGTAGTTTGTTCAGGAGCAGAAAGCCCTCACTGTATCATGTGCATCTCTCTCATGTCTAATCACCTGTCATGGTACCTTAGAAATTAGCTTTTCTGTGCACAACCAGACTTGACAGTGGGGGAATGTCACAGTGTATTCTACAGACACCAGGTAAAAAACCACTGTTGTTTTACAAGCATTAGATGGTTAAAAAAGTGGTATTTAATGCTGATCAGCAGCCTTATATCCTCACTGCTGTTAAACATCTGATCTTTGTAAATTCTGAAATTTCAGCTGTATGACCGTGAGGACCATTTTAAAGGCAATGAAAAAGCTTTCTGATTCCTACTGAAAGTATCACAATTCTCCTGCAGTTTGAGACCAAGAAGGATCATGTAATCATCCAGTTTGACCTCCTGTTTACCAAGGGCCATTGACCTAGATTTGGATTTACCCAAAACAAATCAACTGACTTGAATTTAAGGACTTTATTTCTCGGCAGCAGGGCCTGTTGGGCACATCAGGTAGAGAACAGAAGTGCCATCAGAGCAATGTCTGAAGCAGTTCTGAGGTGAATTAGGTGAGATGTGCTCAGATGATCACAGCAAAAGAGCATTTGCTGTGTTTACAGGAATACAAAATCAGCTGAAGTCCTGCCAGTCAGACTTAGGGAAGGAAATGCTTTTTGTAGCCAAGTTTGATGGTAGTTTTGACTTTTGAAGTAGATGGGTAAGACATATGAATTGAAGATAAAACGGTGCACTGGAAGGCCAAGAGTTGCAGTCCTTTCTGTGCAGCTTGGTGTCCTGGACAGTATTCAGGATTTCAGGTGTGCCAGGGTAGCTCTGAACCTGGGATTCTTCCTGACCCCTGCAGGTGGCTCACGTTGTGAGATGTGGAGCTTAGCTAAAACCTGATGCCATTTGTCTTTGCAGCCTGCTATAGAGATCTCTTGCCTCCCTGCATTGTGCTCAAATACACTTTATATCACCTGTTAAAACCACTGGCATGATACCAGAGAATCATTTTCCTTCTTGAGATTGTTTGTAGTGTCTGTGCTTTTGGAATAAACTTCTCCTATTAAAGTAACCTCACTGTTACTCTGACAGTGAGTCTGTTTCAGTAATTAGGATTAATCCTGGGATTTCGAATTTATGATTATTTCACTCTGATGTCAGAGGTGGTAATCACCAATGTGCTAATCTGCACAAAAGCAAGGTTCCTGCTACCTCTTTTAGACAAGCTGAGCCCTTTGTGTGCTAAGCTTATTTTCTCCCTCCAGTTTCAAGGTAGAGGAGTTGGAGACTCGTCAAAGACTGCTAATACAAGGTGTTGTAAAGGAGCCCTTCTTACAAGCACACAAGAATGGAGTTAATAAGGGCTATGCTCTGCAGTGCAATGGGGGGAAATCCTCTTCTGTAACCTGGGAACTTCTGAACATAAGTCACCGTCAAACAACTCACACCACTGAATCCAACTATTTATCAGGTGTATCAGTTGTTAATACTGTTCTGACATTTTACAGTGTGGTTCCTTAGTCACCTTTCCTGATCTGTCTTTTGAGTTGCTTAATTTATATTGAAAGTTTCAAGGCAGTGTCCATAAGGTAATGATCCTTTTGTGCAGGAAGAATAGATTTTTCACTGTCTCTGTGCCTTTGTATGGTGCCACAAAGGCTATGGCACCTCAGCCTGTCCTCACACACTCACAAATGCAGTCAGGTAGCATCAGGTCAAGCTCCCAGGCCCTGGGAATTGGTGTTGTCAGTGTGCCCCAGTTTGACCAGAGCAGTTTCCTGTGGGAGCAGATGGATGGGGAGGCCTCTTCTGTCAACAAAGGCGTCATTGGTGGTGGGTTGGGCTCATTCCAAGTCTCACTGCTCTAATCTTCATTCACTTAAGCCACTAATCATGACATTTGTTTTGGCCTGGGCTGCTTTCAGCTGAAATTGTAGAGTTGCCTGTATTTTCTCAGAGATCTCAAGTGTGTGTGTAACACAGACATGGTGAGCAGCCCAAGTGCTGCTGCTGGATGGGTTGCACTGGCTTCTGTAGAAGTTACAAGTTCATGTAAGTCTTGCTATCCCAACAGGCTGATGCCTGTACTGTGTTTCTTTACATGACAGGAGGGGAGTTCAGTGCAGCTCCTAACCTTAGTGGGAGCAATTCTTTGATGAGCATTCCCCATAGTGTGTTGTGTCTCTGGGCATTGCTGATGCACAGATCCAAACTCAAGCACCCAGCAAAAGCTGAGGGCTCAGGGGAGTCCCTGTGTGCTCACAGGGCTCTGTGCACCAGGGCCAAACTCACACCCACCAGGGATGTTGCTGTCCCCACACAAACACTGCTGATCCTAACGTGGCACAGGGAGCCATCAGGGAGATCAGCTATAACAAACGTGATGTAACACCCCTTACAGAATCACACCCAAAATCTGATGTGTCTTGAGGGGTTGAGTGAAGTAAACTAAAACAACAGTGGCCTGTCCTGAGCTGCAGAGTGAGCTGGTGGTGAATGGGGTCGAGGCCAGTGTTCCTCACAGCCAGCCACAGCTGGGAGAAGGGGCGAGGGAAGGAAAGTTCCAGTCAGACACACCTTCAGCTCTGACAATAGTTTAAGTCAGAAGATGGATTTTAAACTGTGTTTCTTATGCACCCTAAATACTTCAGTGGGAAACTTTGAGTTGTAAGTCAGCAGTGAGTGTAGACTGGGATATGCATTCATATACACACACATATATATAGAGAACTGTATGTGCAAACGTGTGACTGAGATTTTTTTCTGAATCACAAATCTTCAGTGATTGAGAACGCTGAGTTCTGAATTTGCCTGAGCAATCTCTGCCTGTCAGCTCCCCTCCTCTCTGCAGAACAGTTGCTCATTTACCAGTTTGGCTTGTTTTGTCTGGAAACAAACTGGATTCTAGTCTTGTACTTGAGCAGGTATGAACACTTATTTTGTTCTTGGTACATCTCTGAGGCACTTCTGCCAGCTGTGACAAAAGAAGATTTAAGGGCAGTGTTTGAGGAGGGGACGTCCTTGTTAAAAAACATTCCTTTAAAAAGAAAAAGCTGACAACTTAAACCATTGCTGGAGGAAAGAGGGAGGTAGGAATTTTAAGTTCCTTAATAAAAGTAGTGGAAATATTTGTGGGAACAGTTTATTGGCATGGCAGAAAATAATTAAATCATTTTAGTATTGAGTTTTCTCTGTAGAAAAAAATATTTTGGGTTGGAGCTTCTGAAGAACCTGGGAAAACCACACGGGGCAGTCTGGAGAGGACGGGGAGTTATTTCAGCAGAGATAGAGCAGCTGCTCAGACCTGGAAGATGATGTATTTCCACAAAGGGCGTTCTTTTCAGTCTGCTGATGAAAAGCCTCGTGGGTTTCCCACCAGTAGAAGCTGCTTAATTGCATTTTGTGTATGCTCTTAGAGTACCTGTTTGGTGAGAACCTGACAAATGGTCTTCTGAAAGTAAATCAATTTTGTTTTCTTGGGCTTTCTTGAATATACATGATGTCCGGAGCCTGAAAAGCACAGCAGTGGCACAAGAGGAAGCAAACAGTGGGGCGCCAGTTAGGCTCTGTGGTTCTCTGAAAGACTTTGTGGCCTCCTATAAAGAGAAAGAAGAATGTGCCATTGGCGGTAGTGAGTAAATGGAACCTTCTTGTCTTCTTTGCTCTTGTCTCCTTATAAATAAACGATTGTTGTCCATCCTTGGCATTTGCAGTTCATTGTGATAAATTGGTCTTGATGTGTCTGACATTTCAACCAAGTTGTTTAATGGTGCTTCTCTGAAAAGGCAGATCGTGCTCTAACTCGCCCTGGTCCAGAATGCATCCAGGGTAAGAGCACTCACTGTCACACACAGCACTAACCCTTTCCTTTCTGGCTGCACAGAGAGGGAAGGAGGAAGTAAAACATTTTGGTCACGTCAGCCCAAGAGGCCTGGGTCTGTGTAAGCCGTGCACAGAAACAGAAATGTGAAGTCTGGACTGCACTTGCTGGAAGCCTCTCTAATAATGTGGACAACAACATGGACTCCACTTGCATCTGCAGCCTCTTGGGGGAGAGGGGAGGAGAACACCCAACTTGCTGGAAATGCAGGTGCATTTTCACCAAAGTTTTGCTTGGAGTTTTGTGTAAGAGCCCCTCTCTGTCACCTGCCAGTGCTTGCAAGTCATTGCCATCCATGCAACGATCGCTTGGGTGCAGAAACCACTGGAACGCAGGGATTTGGTGGACTGTGACCAATAGCAGCTTCTCTTGCTGCATCCCTGAAAGTTCGAGCTTTGATTTACATACTTTAAATGTCTTTAATTATTCTGTCAGGGAGATGATTGACACAGAGATTGCTTTCCATCAATTGGAGCCCTCTGTTCATACCTTACCAAACTTTTCAGCTTCCCAAAACTATGAAGCATCTGCCCACAGCAGCCAAGCCAAAGTAATGCCCATACTTTAAACTGTGACCAAAAACTAACATTTTGCTGGTTAATGATCCCAGTGTGTGATACCATTTTATGATTATATTTCACCTTCTTCAAAATCAGGTGTGTGGAACATATTCCCACTTGTCTTGACCCACTTGGTTCTCAATGGAGAATTACAGTGAGGATGGAAGGCCTGGTCCTACTTGGCATCGAAACAAATTCTCCTTTGCATCACCATTGCCAGAGCAAGAAGAGCTAGAACGATTTTGGGGGGGGTGGGGACCAATAACCTGATTAACAAATGTCTCTGTGACATTTTTGGTATCCCAGTTTTCTCAGTATGCCAGTCCAACCCAGTTGGGCAGTACAAAACCTGCAGCTTAGAGGGATGGGGACACAGGACCTGGCCTGAGTTGGCAGGTACACTGATCCTGGTGGGGTCTTGCTGGGGAGCCTTTCAAAGGGTTTTTATTGCTAATTTGCTGGAAAAATAATCCCAAAGCCTAAGTAAGGATCCCTTTTTTCCTCCCCCCCTGTAATCATGCAACATTCATAAATGTTATTTAGGTATGCAAGTGAGCAAATTTCATCAGAAATGCTGTCATGCCTCAGGGTTATAAAACTTCATTACATCTGTTATTAACTGTCTGTCTGTGGCAGGACCTAATTTTTCTTGATGTATTGGTTGCCCACAGCTTCTTGAAAGTGCTTCTTACAACACTTCAAGGCGCTAAGGCAGAGCAATGCAGGGATTGAATGGCACTGCTCTCCAAGTGGCTGATTGACGCTTCAGGGCTGTGAGATGCCCTTTCACAGCCTCCTTGTGTAGGTGCAAGGGGAGGTATCCTTTTCATCCTCTCTCACTCAGCACTAGGGAAACTGATTGGCTTTGTGTAAATACCTTTACCAGGGCAGGATAATGTGAAGGTTTTAATTTAGAATTTGGGTTCCCCTCTGCTCAGTAGACCTGCAGCCATATACAGCATTATTGTCATTAATACCAATGGAAGAACTATTTGGATACACGTAATTTTTTGAAGAGAGAAATTGGTCTGTTTAATAAGCAAATCCTGCCAAACTGGATGATGATTCCAGAATGCTAAACAATTGTTTAAACTGTGGAACATTTGCATTTCAGCAGCCTTGTCACAATAAATGTAGATCTGTTGCTCTTTACACTAGTATGAAGGGGGGAAAAAATAGGAATTTTAGCAATGCAAACTAGTTACAAGAGAATGAGCTTCACAGCTTACTTGGTTCCAAATAAATCTGGCAGATTCTTTTTCATAGTTGTGTTCTTGCCTGTACTTACTGGGGTTTTTGCTTCTGCAGGTCCTCCTGTCTCCCTGTCTGACATCACAGTTGCCTTTGATTTATGCAGTTACATCTCAATTTGTTAAATATCTGCGAGTTCCTGCTTGCTGCTTTTTCCTCAGCTTTGCTGACCACTATCTGCCTGGATCATTATGATTAGAAATTACCTTGCCAAACATAGACATGCAGCCTTGGACTAAAGGAGGGAATTTGTTTTTCCTGGCTTGGCTGGGGGTGGTTTGTGCAGAGCTGCCGTGCAGGGGGCGGTGACTGAGCAGTTCCAGCTCAATGTGGGGCAGGGAGGCAGAGCTGGGCAGTGCTGGTGCTGCCCTGAGCATCCCTCCCTGTACCAACCAGCCCCAGGTTCTCAGCTGGAATCCCTGTGGGTCTGTTGGAACCTTCTCAGTTCATTTTGGCCGAGTTAGGCTCACAGCTAAGGGTGTTTGTTGTATTTGCATGCTCCTGGAAGGGGTTGGCTGGGGCAGGCCCAGGCTGGGGGGACAGGAAGGGTTCCCAGGGCAGCCTGTGCAGGGAGACCTGATGGAAGAGGCAGCAGGTTGACTTGGGATTTCAGTCCAGTATGTCTCAGGATCGAGCCATTTGAAGTAACAGTAACTTTAACAGCATAAACTGTTAGAAATGTTTAGAAATATGTTTAACTTCTCTTTATTTCTTTGGGTTTTTTCTTCCAGCCAAACAAGTGTGTCCATCTGAAAAAATCAGCTGTGGAGACCTAAGCAACAAGTGCATCCCATCATCCTGGAGATGTGATGGGCAGAAGGATTGTGAAAGTGGAATTGATGAGGCTGGTTGCACTCCTGGTGAGTTAATACAGATGCAACATCTCCATTTAGGCCTATAAAGGTCCTGGAGTGACTGTTACAAATTGCATGGAAAGGGAGGACTTTTCCTGCCAACAAACTTATTCACTCTACTTTGCAGTGCTGAGTGGTGACTTTTAGAAACAGAGAGAAAAGGATTCTCTGCTTGGGGCTGACTGGAGAATGTGTCAACTCCGTGAAGAATTAAGTATTATTATTGGGGTTAACAGCCACGTGATATGGAAAGCACTGAAATAAGGTTCAAGCCTTCCTCTGTGGTGGCTCAGCAGGTTCCTGCTGTGTCCTTGTCCCTGCAGAGTGGGGACAGGCTCAGGCTGGCTTCTGCTGGGGTAGAATAGATATGCCTGGACATGGAGAGCTTTCACTGGAAAGAGAGAGAATGGTGTACTCTGTACCCATAACTGCTTTAAATTCAGTCCCTAAATGGCCATTGCCTTTCAGGAGGCCTTTCTGTGCTGAATGAAAGAGCCCTTTAACAGTGTTTGCAGTCTGAAAACTCCTACACTGTGTGATCAAACCATTTCTCAGGCTGCCTTTTTGATAGACCAAATATGTTAGTTCTTTATGCTGCTTGATGCCAAATATTCTCTTCTGAATGAATGCTTGACTCATTCTTGTGGCTCCCTTTGGTGTTCCAGTTGGTTTTCCAACTTTCTCTTTACACAGACCACCAGAATGTAGGGAATATCAGTCTTGCCAGTCTGTGCAGAAGTAAAATCACCTTTCTAATTTCTAAGGCTGTTCTTATTAAATTCTTTATGTGCAAATGATCCCAGGCTTTTAAGAAGCTCTCTGAGTTCTGTGTATTCACCCAGTCCTCAGCATTTCTAGTCTTGCATGTGGTATCAGCAATGCTATTTTTACTTCCAGGTTACTGGTGAAATTCAGGTTACATTCCAGGTTACATTCAAGCACAATTTGAAGTTTCTTCATTTGAAAACTGGATTTTGGGCTCTAATTCCTGCCCAGGAATTCATAATCCACATTGTATCTTTTCTTTGAAGCTGTATAACGAAATAGGTTTTATATGAACATTTTGTGGCTCTGAGTGGAGTGCTGTGGACAAATTTATTTCTTTGCAGTCAGCTTTATATAACAAAATATTATCAAAGCTTTTACTTCGTGAGCAACTTGTTCCACTATTTAGTTTGTTTGTAAAAATATTTTTCTTGGTCCTTTCTTTTTCCTTTTATTGGTTTTCCATGTGAAACTCTTAGGTGTTTTCTCTTTAGCATGTCCTTTTTTTTTTCTTTGAATGGGAGGCTTGAATTAGAGACAAATTCAGAAGATAATTGTACCTGCTGTTTTCCTGATATGAGTTAGTGAAATGAGAACAGTTTTTGCACTGGTGGCTGCCTCCCCTGATTTAATGCTGCTGCTGCTCACACCAGTGGGAATGGTCTCACAGAATCTTTTAGTTACAATAAAAATCCACTTGAAATTGCTTTGAACCTTTTTTTCAAAGCCTTAGGTAACCCCCAAAATGAATGTAAATATGTTCTGAATGCCACATAATTTCAGCATAATGATGCTATTAATGGATTTGGAAATAGCTGAGTGTTTCTGTTCTGGATGTTTCAGCATCTCTACTCTTACCTAGCTGCCAGTTTTAGTGCATGTGCAGGTTCCTAAAAATGGAAGTTTAATCCAAGGACAAATCACCACATTTTGATGGTTGTTGGGTGACTGATGAGAAATGAATTAGCAGCTTTCAGCCAATTTCTAATGACTGAGTGTTGTCCCACACCCTGGAAATCTCTGCTGGGTCTGGCTCTGGGATGGGCCCTTCCCTGGCACGAGGACCAGGGGAACAGGCAGTGACAGGAAAACTTGGAGCATCCTGGGTGGGTGCAAACATCAAAACCTTTCAGTCCCAAGATCTCAGCATCTTTCGAGGTCAAAACTGGCTTTGAGAGGGAAGCAGGAAGCTGCTGAATGGCTGCAGTGGGGGCACTTTAGGGAGGCTGCCTGTCAAATGAAGGTCTTTTCCTCATGGATGGGAACAATTGTGTGAGCTGTTTCAGCAGGGAGCTTGTGGAGGATTGATAGCTATCCTCTCCCTTATCCCAATCTGATAAACCTCACTAAGCCTATCCACTGATACTCTGTTAACATTCCCATTTCTTCTCTGGTTAGAATCCTCCTTTCTCTGTTTCCTCTTATCTCAGCAGCACACAGTATCCTGACCACTTCAGACCTCCTCTTCTCTTTGTTTTGTTAATTAAATCTCTGCACTCAGGTTTTTATTCTCATTTTATAAGAAGCTTCAGCACTGCCTGTCACCCCTTGGAGCACAGCACCCTGTCACAGAGGCTGCCCTTCTCACAGAGCTGGCCAACTTTTCTATAAATAACACATCCTGCAGGATAAATGTTTGGAAGGGGATTTATTTGTCCTCAGAATAATTTCTGTGATGAGAGCCTGCATGTGCAATAAACAAGTGGATGATGACTTGAAGGTGGTGTGAGTGAGGGCATCCAGAAGAAAAACCCCTAAGCTCTTTCTAAATCCATGTTAATAAAGCTATTACTGCAACCTCCTGTGACACTTCAAAAATATTTTAACTGTGTATACTCTTGATTTTTCATAGGAATAGCTGGCTCTTGGATTTATAATTCTTCAAGAGGATTTAACACAGAGTTTAGGAACTTTATTTATGCCTGCATTTCTGCATTGGTAGTTTGTACCAGTAACAAGATTGTGCTGGTATCCAGGAGCAAAGCTTGATTGTGCTGAGGCTGTGCAAGATCCTGTCCCTGTCTCAGAATGTTCACAGCCCAAGTTAAGGGAGGATCTCCTGCAGGAGAGGACAGTAATGATCATGGTGTAGAATCATCCAAAACTGTAGGAACACTGTAGGTGTATTATGGTTCTTCCTCCTCCAGCAGTTTCCTTTCCAGCTACTGCTCTGAACCCTGTAATTCTTGCTGGATTTTTCCTCTCAGAATGATATCATTGCTTTTTGAATCCATGGGAAATGTATCCAGTGCAGACACTGGCACAGTCAGTCAGCTGGGGGGAGGAAGCAGCTGTTCAGAGATTGGGGGGCAAAAGCAGAGACTGAATGAAGAGACAAACTGTGGTTTTCACCCTCTGGAAGAACTTGTCAAGGAAGCAATGGAAACTGCAAATTCTTTCACCTGCAATGGATACAGCACCAGTGATCAGGGATCCAGATCTGTGTCTGCACAGGCTGTAGTAGCACCAGGGATTAATTGCAGGTATTAATCCTTGCACATAGATAGTTAAGTGCCTAAATAATTGACTTCCAACAGACAGGCTTTAAGAACACTACTGACTTCCAGTGCACAAACAATTTTTGAAAATGCAAATACCTGCCTTTTTAAAATAAGACTATATAAAAAGAAAAATCTATTTTTTCAGTTTTTAGAGCAGAAGTAATTTGAGTCTTCGCAATACCAGGTGTGTTGTAGTCATAGGTCAGGGTCAGCAGTCTTGAATTTGCTGGCTTGGAGGTGCTGGCAGCCTACTTATTTCCCTGGTGAGGGTTTTCTGCTCCCGGTGCACCCAACCTTTGTCACAATGGATTGGACAAGCTTAGGAGTGTGTTTGCTGAGAGTAAAAGAGAAATTAAGTATGAGAGGCTGTAATTAAAACAACCCAACTCGGGGTCCGTCTGGACTTGGCTAACCAGTGCAGAACTTGTTAAATCTCTGCTGAGAGAGACGGGAGCAATGTTTTGTCAGCTGCTCAGGAATGCAGAGAGCACTTGGGAGTGGCTTTGGAAGGGAAGAGCTGCCATCCTGCTCCAGCTGCAGTGGCACTGAACCCCTGTAATGCACACAAGCTCCTCCTGAGAGGACTCTGGGGTGCTCACAGAGATCGAGGCTCTGGCCACATCTCTTCTGCCTGTGTCACTGGTTCTCACCTGAACCACTGCTTGCACTCACTATGGAAATTGTGTCTTGCAGATGAGGAGTTGGCAGGGCACCATTTTCCCCTCTCCCAACAGCTGGATGCAGTGAAATGATGTATTCATTGATACATTGATGGCAGAACAAGCTATTTATCCACACCATGGTTTATTCTGCTAAACTGTAACACAGAGACAGTGATCATGGGGAACTTCTGCAGGCAATGGACGTTCTCATACTGACCTTGTCAGTTGGCTGAGGTGAGAGCCAGGGACTCCTGCAGGAGTCTCATGCCACTGGCAGCCTCATTACCCAGAGCATCCTCTTCTGGACCCTGCTCTTCAGGCTCTTCATTGCTGACCACGTGTCTCAGAATTAGTTCTAGGTTTTCAGCCTTATGATATGATGGTATGCCAGACTAAAAGTGAAAAAACTGGATAAAGGTTTTTTTAATTTGTAAGGGAAGCCACAGTAAGCACAGGTGTGCTCATCTGTAACCATGTGTCCTTGCCATGGCAGCTCACAGGCTTTCCTGTGTGTATAGACCATTTCCAGGATCCTCAGGTGGTGAACTTCCCACTTTTCCTGGCACAGCTCCAGGCTCATGTGTTACTCTGCATAAAAAGCAGCAGCCCCTCCAAGTGAGGAGTCCTTTTCTTGGAAGGTCCAAGTGCAGAAAACTTGGAGTCAGCTCTTGCCAGTGCCCTGGTTAACAGCCCTCGGGTCACCTGAGCACCACTGGCTGAAGGCAGAATTTAAAGCAGGATTTAAAGCTGTTCATCCCTGCAGCAGATCCACCTGCTGATGAACCAGCTGAAGGAGGGAAATTGCAAAGCTGATTTAAAGTCATCTTCCCCCACTCTGCTGCTGCACCTACGCTCACATGAAGTGACCTTTCTACTGACAGTTAAATTGTTTTATCATCTTTTATCGTTGTCCTGTAACTATAAAGAGCATCATGTTGTCCCAGCACTGTTTCCTCCTTTGTGCAGTAAAAGGTACCTGTGTTTTGCACGAGTCCCACTTGCAGTGCTCCCTACTGGGATTTGACCATACTGATCCAGTCCATTCCAGATCTCCACTGATCCTACTGAGACCTTTTAACTTGGTGATAATGTGGCACTGATTTTATCTTTCATTGCAGTTTGATTAATGTGTGCTTTTGTCAAAGTTACTTCTGTTCGCTGCCTGTTAATGAATTAGCATTCATTATGTGCTGTCCCTCAGTCAGCTCAGAGGGACATCAAACCCAAAGGATCAGATTTTGCCATGCACTTGTCATACCCTGAGAAACCCACCAAATTTAACAGGGTTAAAGCCCATAGCATCACAGTCTTGCCTGCAAAAGAACTATTTATCCACTATCATTATTCATTATTTTAGTATGTGATGAGAAGAAACACAGCTGGTCTGAAATTCCTGGCATTTTATAGAGGGTAGCTGTAGCTTCAGTGCACTTGCCGTGGTGGAAGAATTTACAATTATTTCCGAGAAGGAAAAAAGAATGGCCAGATTTAACAAATGCAAGTCCTTCATAAATAAGATAAGGTAGCACAGCAATGATATCCTCTGGGCTTTACATGATGTTTAATTACTGGACAGCTGGAGGGATTAATGCTTGTGCATTATGCTCTGGCTCTCAGAAATTAAACATGTACAGCTGCCACTTTATCACTGCTTAAAGTATTAGAGCTCCTTCAAAAGCAGTAGTAATTTGCAGAAAAATCCCCATTGTTATTTAGGAAAAATCTCAGTCCATAATCATATTTGTCCTGAGTTCCTTCAGAACAAAATGGCAAGAAAGAAAAGAGATTGGGAGTTACTTTTAATTCCATGCTGGCAGCAAAAGTGAAGGTAGTTGCATTTTTAATATATTGGGTGCTCGTTGTAATTAAACAGAATTAAGCAGTGTGTGAACTTAGGTTAGAGGTAAGACAGCCATTGTGTAAATCCAGAATTAAACCCTAAAGCCATGGCCCAGGCTGTGCCAGGGCTGTACCTGCAGAGGGTGAGGACAGAATGGCTTTGCCTTCCCTGCTGCTGTTCCTGAGCTGTGCTTTACAGAGGAAGACGTGGCACCTCTGCCAGTGGAGCCTTCAGCACCGAGTGGGGCTTTGGGGTGCCCCTGTGCTGATCCTCCTGCAGAGAAATTGTCCCTATCACTGCTCCATGAATAATTTATTCTCTAAAGCAGAGCAGATGAAAACACAATCTGAAAACAAGACAATGCAGCAGTGGTACTTCTGCACCGTTTTCTCTGAAGGAGCACGAGGGAAAAAGGGGGATGCAAAGAACAGCATGAGCACCTCACCCCCCCACACAGACACGTCCTTCACACCCCAGAGGATCACAGGGTTCTGGAAGAGGGCTGTGAAAGAGCTGCTTTTATACAAAGATCTGGGGACAATTAGAACTAAAGCCTAATAGTGCTGGACTGCAGGATACCTGTGCACACCCTCACAGGCTTTGTCCTGCTGCTCTTTCTGCACTTTAGCTGGGACCTTGGCTCTGATTCTTCTTTCCAATCTCACACCATACTGGCAGAGGAGCAAATTGGCCTGTAATTATGTTTATCTTTTGGGTAGTCTGTCTTTCAACACTTAGAGCTCCTGGAGTTGAAACAGTCAAGGAATTACATCTCTTACTGCCAAATACAATTGTATTTCACGTCCCTGAAGTGCTTTTTTCATAAGAATGCAGCTATAATTTTGAGCCTATTCATGCAAAAAGCAAGAATCCATTTAGTTTTATTCAGGGAAATCTTCTGTAGCTGGCAGTGCCAGTGATGACGCTATGATGGCAGATATGTGGGTAGGAGTTGCATCCTGCAGTGGCCACCAGTACATGTGTTACACTAATTAGCAGTTCTGCTTCCTGAGCATATGATCTGAAGGCTAAATCAAAATCAGTAGCCTGAACTCAGCACAGGCCCACGCAGGAGAGGACCATGTCATGTTTGATGCAAGAGGAAAAAGAAAAAAAAGTTGGTTTATGAGTCATATTAACAGATAAAACTAATCTGAAAGTCATCTTAGTGGCTGAAATACTCTTCTGTAGAGGATGATATAAGAGTTGGAGTAACTTTGCTTTTACTTTGCAAAGAAATTTGTTCATTAGATAAATGTAATGAGAAAGGTTTAGCTCACAATAAACTACTTCATTAACCATTATTGTTCCAATAACTTTAAAAGAATTAAAATACTCACGTTGAGCATGTGAGTCTTCATCTCAGCCCAGATCCAGGAAAGTGCTGCTTTCTGTTCCCAAGTCATAGAAACTGCAAGGCAAATCCTAATGCCATGGAACTCTCATTGCTGTTAATGTGAGCACAGCCAGCACACGACCCTTACAGGTTTAATTGCAGTGAGTGTCACTCAGTGATTAAATTTTCCATTTGAGTAGAAAATCTAATACTGTTTTTTGAGAAATGATTGCCATTCTTTTCTGCAGTTGTGGGTACATAGCTACATTGTCTACATCACATAATAGCTGTGCCCCCTGATTATCACATAACTGAAAACAGTCGGGGGCTGCTTGTTTCCTGAGCAGTCTGTCAGTCTCTCCCCCTCCCAAAATCACCACAGGGCTCTTGTGTTTATGGACTTGGTCATTATGGGATGTGCTTGTATTCATAACCTTGAATGGGGCTACACCAAATCCTGCCAATTCCTTGTTGCATCCTCACTGCTGCTTTTTTAAGGTCCTTCTCCCTTCAGATCAGTTGTCTTGCAAATCATTTTATTTCAAAAGCATCTTTTAATTGTTATTGAACCTACATTCAAGATCACTTTGGATCACTTTCCTAGAGAAATTTGAGACATGGTTGGGTAAACTGGGGCGTTGAGAAGGCAAAGCTCTCAGCCTTGCCTTGTTTTGTCTGTGCTCCACAAGAGGAAATAGTGCATGTTCCAAATGCAGTGAGTGTTTAATAGTGAAGCAAACCACAACAAGCAATATCTCCTCTTACAGACAGTTCCCATCAGGCAAAGTAAATTAGTGGGAATGGAAATTTTATGGGGCACTGACCTCACTGTTTGCACTGTGAGCTCTGCTTTGTCCCTCCCTGCTCAGGTGAGTTCAAACCTGTGAGTCAGCAGCCTCCAGGAGTCCCTGCTGAGTTACAGCAGCAACTTAGAAATGACTTGGTTGATTCTGGGGAAGTGGCTCAGCTCTGGCCCTGGTTAAACTGGTACCATTCCTGTGCTTAGGAATGGGAAAGGAGAACGTGGCAGGCCAGTGACATGGCTGTGGAGCCATGGGCTGGGATTCATTGCCTTTCCCACATCTCCTGAGAATAAACCCAATTGTGCTGTCATTTCCCAATGTGATTGGAGCGTAGCTTTTAAGATTTTGATGAAGTCTCTCCTGAGCTGGACATAAGGAACCAGAAAACAGTGGGGAAAACAGGCAGGTCTTGTCCCTGTTGTTAGCAGATGAGCAGAGTGGGAATCTGCCCAGTGGGTGGAAGGTGGCATCCATGGATTGCCTTTTCCTGGCAAAGTGTCTGTGATTTAAACTCCACAATGGCAAAATTAAATTGTGGTTGTGCAGAAAATTCATAACCATAGGGAGTCCTGCCAAATCCAAGAGGTCTGTGTGTGCAGTAATGTGGGATTTGTGTGCACTGTCCCAGGATGAGGCCCTGCTCAGGAATGCCCTGTTCTGCTTGCTGAACGTTCATATATTCCTCAGAAATGCAAAATTTTGTGTGATAGTATTAGAGCAGCTGTTAGTTTAATGGCTGTTATCAGATGTTTCTGAGGGATTTGCCAAATCGGTGTAATTTGTAAAATTGCTGTTTTAATAAGCAAGTCATGTCTAAGGGAATAGGAGTGAGCTTGTCCTGTACAGACTCCAATTTTCAAAGTCAGGAAAGAAACTCACTAGACACTTCACAGCACATTTGTTTTCCAGCTAGATTTTGGCTAGTACCAAACATCTCCAATCTGATTCAGCTGATTATGATTCCAAAATAATAATGTCTTTATCCTCATGAGATCCCTGTGGGGTGTCTTGGATTGTCACAAGAGCAGGACAATATTAACCTTTGGTATCCTGACCATCCATTTTTGTCTTTCAAGCTGCTTTATTTTACCCTTAAACCCTCTACACTGTATTCACTTGTTCTTATTTTGAGGTGATTTTCAGTCATTTAGCCAGAAGAACATCTGATAAACTTCCTAACCCTTTCCAGGTTTGAAGGAAAATTGAGGGGACCACAGGTTTGAGTTGCAACCTTACTGCACATACATAAAATTAAAGACAGGCAGTGCAGAGTGTGCATATCCTTGTACATAAACTGCTTCTCTCTCTAAATTGGGGGTCATAATTAATTCTATTTCCAGATAATTAAACCACTTGGAATGAATATATGAATCTCAGCAAATACATTCTAAATCACCAAATACATTTTTGAACCAACTATTATTTGTCAGCAGGGGCTTTGGCATCTGGTTGCTGGGTTATAATTAACTAATACTATGCAAATGCTGCTGCAGAGAATGGGAAAATGACTGATTTGTGTTTGAGGGCAGCGTGTGACAAAGGCAGCCAGCACATGCAAATATTAATTTGCAGGAGGGCGTGAGATGGCTCCGTAGCTCCATTAGTGATTTGAACAATGTCAGGAATTACTATTCCTTCTGCAGCCTCCATCTAGATGGGCTTTTCGGTATCAATCACCATAGCAACAGCCACTGGTGGGAGTGAGGCTGCAATTCTGCTGCATTATTCCCTCCATGGGAGGCCTGTCATTTTTTCAGAGCAATGAGCTTCAAGGTCATCTTCATTTACCTCCATCTCTTTTGCTGTCCTTCCTGGAGGGCAGCTTTCCTTGGGAAACTTGTCCTTCCAGGCACCAGTCCGTGCTTTAAAGACTGGCATTTGACAGAAGATCTGTATGAAATATTCAGGTATTTGGTAAGCAATTGCCTGCAGGCAAAATAAATAATTTAGACAGAATTAAATCTGAAAATAAATACTAGTTAAGCAAAACTAACATGCTGACAGAGCTGGTAACTGGGAGCTCCAACATAATCTACCATGTGTGCACTCTGTGACCTCCTTATCCATGGCCCAGCTCAGAGATTGGTTCCTGTGGGCTGGGGGAGCTGGGCTTGCACTTGGGACAGAAAACCTGGGCAGATGGAGCTCAGGAATTCCACCCCTCAGCCCTGCAGAACTCAAATCCTAAATCTCAGGGCCTGGGAGAGTTTGTCAAGTCCAGCAGCCTCTTCTGGCAGCGTTGAAGCAGCCATGAATCAACAGCTGATCTCTCCCTCCCTGATGCAAATGTTGGTATGCACAAATCATCCTTTCCTGCTCTAGAGGACCCATTATCAGATTTAAAAAACCATAAATTTTCAGACACATTTTTTTAAGTTGCTTTGGGGACAATGTCAGAAGAATACAGCGTAATAATTCATCTTATCGTCTTGTCTTCGGCATCAGTGGATAATTGCTGCTATCCACTTCACCACAAATTTTACCAAATAATTATCATTCTTTAAGCCATTCATGTAATTTCGAGTGGAAATGGGTCTTTTGGAGGAGAGATGAGTTAAATACCTGAGTTTTACTGAAAAGCTATAAAATCTTTAATTAGAGATTAGCAGTGACAGCATGTATAGTCCATTGTACATAATTCCCAGCTCCTGATAATGATGGACATACCATTTATTTCATTTTTTCAGTTTTATCCAGATTTGAGGATCCATGCTTGGTAAAGTTGTCCACTGTAGAAATGTTATGTACAAATATTTATTTTTTGAAATGACAGTTTTTAATGAGCACCCTGTATTTTTAGAGAATTCTACATCTTGAGAGCATTCTGCTTTTTTCTAAAAGCACTTAAAGTGCATGTGGCAGAATTATCTGAATTTTTGGTGCCATGCCTGAACTAAGATTGTCCCTGCTGCACCAGACTCTCACTAAAGCCTCTGGTTAAATCCTGGCTCTGGGCAAAAGAGAACCAGCCAATACTGAAACACTAACTCCACAACTGCAGTCTCTCTGATCTTCTGTTGTTTTATTATTTCTAACTTCCTCTGTCCCAAGGCTGCTTCTGCTCCACTCTCCTCAAGAGAAGTGACAAGAGTGCAGCTGCAGGCTGTGAGGCAAAAACTGTGACAGTTGTGCCCTACAGATTGGCACATAGCACAGGGCAAAAATTAATGCAGAGTATCTCTGGTGTATTGTGTCTATAGGCAAAATCACATCTACATAATCATTTATGTGTGATACCTTACTTCCTAAAAGTGTGAAGAACCTTTACACATTACAGTGCTCTACAGTAAACTGGTGTTATAATTATGCCTTGAAGACTGTTGGTTAAACACATCTTGACAAACATTCCCAAGATTTCTATTGGGATCACTCATGTTTGAAGTAGGTTTTGCACCTTGGAGTAGAACATTTATTAATTTCTTCTGTGCTAAAGAAAGGAAATTATTATTTGATTCCTTGGTCTTGAGTGAATCAGCCTACAATAGGACAGGCAGCAAATTTGGAGAATGCAAACAAATTGCTCAAGTCAAAAAATACCCCAGTGATCATTTAATTACTATTGGCACATTTTCTACTGCAGTGCTCTGGAGGCAACAAAATCCTGTAGTGGTGGGACTGCGAGGTACCTGACAGATTTATGGAAGGGGATGTGAAGGAAACTGTCCCTGGGGCTTTCCTGCCCCACGCCCATCTCTCCAGGTGCACTGTGAGATAATTGTGGTGCTTTATTAATTGGCCTCTTGGCTGCAGTGCCAGACCCTGCCACAGGGGCCGGGAGCTGCAGCCTGGCCTGACCCTGGGGTGAAATCCCTGAGGGTTTCAGGAGGGTGAGGGAAGGGTGAGCCGTGTGGGGATGCTCTCTGCCCTCCCACGGCAGCGGCAGAGCACACGGGAGGGGTGGCTGGAGCTCTCTGCTGCAGGCAGGTGTGACCCAGAAGGAACTGCCTGATCCCCCCTAAGGACTGTGGGGGTGGAGAGGGGAGTTACCAAGAGCCAAACTGCTGCACTTGTTCGTGGAGAGAGAGCTTGTAGTCTCTGGTGCTGGCAGCACACTCAACTTAATTTTTAAAAGGAAATAAAATAATCATGACCGTGCAATTTTTCTAGCTAGCAAATCTTAGGCTTCACTGAGAAAGTCCTCATGAGAGGTTACAAAAGCTGAACTGCTTCTATTTGCTGGCTGTGATTATCAGTAATTTTATATCTGTACTGGGGTTTGTAGGTGCAAAGGAGGAGTTTTTGTATGAACTCCCATTGTCTGTATCCCTCTCGTATGTTTATCACTGGCTAATTTGCCAAGGCAGCACATTTCTGACGGGAAATATGTACAAACAGGAGGAGGGGTGGAGGTGGGACCAGGAAAACAACGAGGGGAAAAAGAGGGGCTCGTTATAGTTGGTGGAAAGGAAATTTATGCACATTTGGAATAAATCATTACAACCTTGCCCAAACATTAGGGATCAAAGAACTGTGTAAGATTTTTGCTCTCTGATCTGTTTCTGATTCATCAAAATAATGCCAGTAAAGCAATTTCTTCTTCTCAGCCTTTATGTTACAAAAGCTGTTCATAGCCATAGAAATATCCCTGTTTTCCCAATACCATTTAAAAATAGCTTGGTAGGATTATAACTGTTACCTTGTATTTCCACTTTATGGAGGAATGTTCCCTATGCAGTTCCATATAATGGCTCCTCTGAAGACAGTGTTAGGTTACATAGCTGTGTGCTGATCAGTAGGGTTAATAGATGATTTCTAGTTATGGGGTAAGGATAGAAAAATCTGCTGAATGGAGATAAAGGGCAGAATTTGGGTGATATTCAGCGCATTTTAATAGTCTCAGTTTTGCCATGCAAAAGAGGAAGGTTTTTAGATGCTTTTCCACCAGACTGTGCTTGTATTTCAGATCCTTATGAGAAGGATTCACTTCCTTGTATTAGTTGTCTGATCTCAGTTCCTCGTGTTCAGAGAGGAGAAACTGTGGCTGTTCCAAGGGACAGGTGCCTGTTGAGGGCATCTCAGTATCTAAAATACTCTACCAAGGACAAAAGGAGCCTGAGCAGTGCCTCTGGTGCCTCACTGTGTTGTGTTCTGTGGTTGGTGTCAAGTGGGGCAGCTGAGATTCTCTTTTCACTCTTCTCCCTGCTGGAGGGAGCCTGGGTCCTGGCCAGTGTGTGGGGGCATTGCAGCAAGGAAGGCAATCCTCTTTCTCCTCTATGAGGTGGATTGCTGTGCTCTAACACCTGGAAAACTTGGGACTAAATGGGACAGAGCACAGGGCAGGAGGGGAGATGTGTATGTGTGTATATATATATATATATATATATACACACGTGGGATATAAATGTGTGTGTATATATATATTC